>VZTR01021376.1:587891-606972 GCA_013400775.1 Chaetops frenatus | reverse complement strand
CCCGCGGTGCCCCCGCTCCGGGTGCCCGCATCGTCTCGGCCGCCCCGGGGGCGGGAGCAGAGCGCTGACAGGGGCAGGGGCAGACCTGGCCACCCCCAGGTCAGGGCCAACCCTCCTGTGCCCGGTGCTGAGAACTAATTCAGTGCTTGGAGCTCAGGACTGAGCCGGGGTGCCAGGGCATCCGACAGGTCAGGGACAGAGACCTCAGCCCACACATCTGCTGCCTTTGAATGGTGCCAGACATTGATTGCCCAGCGGCATCGTGGCAGGAGCTTTGTCAGGGGCTCTGGGCCTCTCTGGAGCTGAGGCTGGGGCTGTCAGACCCCCTCCCGCTGTGCACCAGGGTGGCCATGGCTGTTGGCATCCTCAGCACCCACCTCAGGTCTTTGGTGCCTTCTCCAGAGTCTTGCTCAAGCATGGTGGGCAGTGTCCTGGCCCAGCAGCATTTTGAGGGTGCAGGGGCAGAAATGGCAACACAGCTTGTTGCCTGCAGTAGTCATACACCAGCAGAGGGATGCTGAGTGTGCAGGCCACTCTGGGCATGATTAGGACCAGTGGAAGGTGGAAACAGGGAAGAAACTCAAGGTTGGTGAGACTGCAATACTATTTGGGGACTGATAAATCTGCTCTTGCAAGCCAGGTTTTAGTCACAGCTCAGGCAAACAGACTCCAGTGGGACATTTTCCAGTCTCCACTGCCCAGAGACTCACATCTTATCTGGAGAAAATGCTCTCCTGTGTCCCCAGCATTCTCTGTTATTTGGTCTTGGAGTTTGGCCCTAAAAAAACCACAAGAGAACACCCGAGGAGGGAATGCAGTGTTGCTCCCTGTGTACAGCACCTTGTGAATAAGACAAACAAATCCTCTGCTTGGCCAATTTGGGTCAAGAAGTAGTAGTAACCCAGCAGCAGGTTATCCACAAACTACCTAGATCTGGTGCTTCCTGTTTAGGCAGGTGGGCTGCAGGTGAGGGAGAGGTGGGTGGAAAGCAAAAGAGAGGTTTATAACCAGGGATCCAGGAGAAGTGGCTCTTCCTTTCCAGGACCAAAAGATGAGCAGGACACAGATCCAGCAGCAGGCTCTGGCAGCTGCACTTCCCACCTTTGCACTGGCTGCCACAAGGCTTCCCACCATCCCATTACTGCGTGACTCCCACCCTCAAAAGCAAAGGGGGCCCTGAAAACATCCTAGGAAATGCTCCATATCAGCCCCTTCAGACAGAGAAGCATCTAGAAATGTCCTCAATCCCAGTGTGAGACTGAGAGACCTCCCAGCTGCAAGCACTGCTGCCAAAGTAGATCCCACTTGAGCCTGATGCTCTTGTAGGGAAAGGAGCAAAGCCTGTAGCACAGCTGCTCCACTGCTAACACAGTCTGCAAACAGAGACTGAGTGCTCAATGCCAATCTAGCCCCAGGACAGCTGCAAGGCTCTTGTGCCAACAATGATACTGGCACTGGGAACACCCAGATCCTTTCCCTGGGACAGCCAAGAGGCCACCTCTTGCAGTGCAGGTGGAGTTGAGCCCACCTGGCTGAAAGCATCCAAGAAGGTGCTGTGATACTGAGAGGAGATGGCCCCAGCACTTGTCTGTAGTCATGGTGCCCGTTTCCAGCCTGGTTTTGCTAAGACCCCCTTATTCTGGAGACACAGAAGATTTGTCTCTCCTGCCATCAACCCCTCCCCTGTGGCGCAGCAGCTCCATGCCTGATCTAGTTGAAGAAGTCCCTGCTTATCACACATGAGTTGGATCAGATGACCTTTAAAGGTCCCTTCCAGCCCAAACCATTCCTACTCCGTGGCTCCATGCCCTCCTGCTGCTGCCATGCAGGTGCTGATAAGGCCAGGCAGCCTGTCCCAACCCAGCTCCCAGAGCAGCCCTGGAGAACACCACAACAAGGCACTTCATGACAGTCCTTCCAGGAGAGCTGCAATCAGCAGTGCTTCAGAGTATGCCCAGGTCACATGGCCAGGGGCCACCTCGGGGAGGGATGATAGAGAATGCAAAGCAGGAGAGCTAAGGACCACCTGTGACATGATCACTCCTGTGGCTCCCCATGAACACTGAATGCAGCCTCCAGAGCTGTGTCTCACAGCCCCTCTCAGAAGCTGACATGTCACTCTCATGTCATGTCTTGTACTTGCAGTGACAGAAGGATGGGCAGGTTATCCTCTGACTTTGCTGCCTTTATCTCCATGAGAATTTAGTCCTCATCTGGCTTCTCTTTTCCTCTTATTCCCATCATTACTTTACCCCAGCATTTAAATAGCTCTTTTGTATTTTTTAGCTCTCCTTTACCTGCAGCACTGTTCCTTTGCTCTGATATACTCTCCCCATCTCGTTGAGCTCCAGGCCCCTTTGCTTTGTTCTCTCCCTATCTCTCCCTTTCTTTCTGCTGGTGCCTTGTTCCTTTTCTTGTTGTGATTTGTCTTCTCTGCTCTGTCCCTTTCACTCATCTATTCTCCTTATCTCTTTTTGCTTCTTCCTCTTCCTTTTCCCAGTCTTTGCACTACCCCCCTTCCTCTGTGTGCCTTTGTCTGTAAGGAGTTGAAAGTTAAAAGCTTTTCCAACTTGATCCTGAGCAGCTTTCCCTGGTGCTTTCATCTCCACAACACATTTGTAAAACTGCTCAGACTGAAGAGCCATGACATGAACAACTGAAGAAATATCAGAAAGAAACAGGACTCCCAACATGGAATGGAAATCTTTCTTTTCCAAAAAGGTCTCTCTGTTTCACTAGCACTGAGATTTTCTCTCCACAGCTCCTTAAAACACAACATAAAACCCATTTACCACAACATAAAACCCATTTACCAAGATTTCCTCTTCCTGGCCTCATCCTCCTTCCTGGAGATTTCAGTTCTTGAGGGGGTAGACACAGGAGGACCTGAGAGCTCCCCATCATCTGCCAAAAAGTAGCTGTGACAAACCTGCTCTCTCTCCCCATCTCTAGCAGGTCCTGCCAGGTGTGTCAGTGCTGTATCACAAACTGTTATCCAGAGGGAAGTGCTGGTCACACCAGGAAGGATGCTCTGGCTCTTGTCCAGCCCTGCTCCTACTCTTCCTTTATGCAAAGATGGCAGAGACCTGGCAAACTCCCCCAGCTGATGTGTCACCAGCTCCTCTCAGCTGCTGAAAGGAGTTTTTCTTAGCTCCTCCTCATGTTCTGTGTGAGGTCCAACATTGTTTGTTTTGGGTATAGCAGCTGCAGACCACTTAAGGGAAATTCGGGGAATTGATGCTTTCAAGCCACTTTGCTTGGTGCCTCTGTGCAGCCTGTGCTTTGCAGTGTGAGCACAGGACTGTGGTCAATCTTACCTGTGACCAGTGGCAGGAAACTCCAGAGTTACCAGTACAGATCTGTGCTGTGTCACATGGAGCAAGCCCAAGTGCTGTCTGCTTACTTGGAAATTTGTTGCTGAGAAGCCCATGAATCTTGGCTATTCTCACAACTCTATGAGAGATTAATCTTGCTAAATCCTCCTACTCCTTCCCTATTGGAGAAACAGATTCAGCACAGGACAAGCTTTGTGACTCACCTCTCTGTTGGCAGAGCCATCTCCCATTAATCTAACTCCCTGTCTAATGTCCACATTTGGCAGGCAGGCAATCCATCTCCCGTCCAGCTCTGTCCAGGATCCAGCTCCCCTGTCAGTCAGAGCTTTCCTAACACTGGGTGCCCTGCAGGGCTTCTCCCTGGCAGGACAAGGGCAGCCTGCAGCCCACTGCTCAGGATGACAGCAGGGGACAGAATCTGGGATGGATGGCACTTGTTAGGCAAAGCAGTCCCTGCTGCAGTGGCTGCTGGGCTCAGCACCCTCCCGGCAGAGCTGTGCTCATTCCCTGACCACACCCCACCTCTTCTCAGCAGAACCACAGGGATGCTCTCAGCTCAGTCCCAGCAGCCTCGCTCTTCCTGGGGGCAGGATTCAGCCTGCTGCCCTCCAAAATTCGCCCTGAAAGGAGCTGAACGCTGGGTGCCAGGACTGGCAGAGAGGGTTTTGCTCACAGTGCTGCAGCTCAGGATGCCGTGAAGATGCATGGGGGCAAGTTCCCCTGCCACACTCCCTGCAGAGGGTCCCTGGGAGGTGACATTTGCTCCCACTGTGCTTTTCAGCCATCTCTTGCCAGCTGCTCGTCCTTGTCTCACGCTGTCTGTCTCCTGAGGGCTGCAGTGTGGGATGCCCAGTTACATGCCCAGATTGCCTCCTGCCTTTACCTGGATGCTGCTCCAGCACAGGCTTAGGATGGACCCCACAGACAGGTTGTACCACAGGACCTTCTTCATAGCCAATGGCTATGGGAGAGGTTCTGCAGCCCTTAAAAGGTCCAGCACCGTGATTCCTGCTGGAGATAGGGGCATGAGCTGAAGGCAGCAGTCCTGTGCTCACATAGGTCCTGCAGAGCTGAGGACTCTGTGACACACCACAGAGTGTGTCCAAACGAAGATGGAGGTAACAAAACATGGTTAGGAGGAACACAGCCCAGCACTGCCCTGTTTGCTGGGCACACCTGAGCCAAATGTCCCAAGCTCTTGCCCAGAGCCATTTCTCACATGCCACCCTATTTACTCAGTCAGCCAAACGACTCTGCCTTGCTGAGGTTCTTCTGTGCTGCTGTGGGGCTTTTTCTGGGAGCGTTCCCATTGCCCCACAGATTCAGGCATTGCCTGTCACCACAGCCTGGCAGCTCCCCCCCCATCTTCATTCTCTCCAAGTACTGTGTCATTTGCAGACTCCACGGTGTCAGCCTTGTGATTAGATTCCAATGCCTTTATGAATAATTTGTTGCGCAATTATAAAGCAAATATTTAATTGAACTTTATGTAAAATTGCTTCTGCCTCTGAGCACTGAACCCCAGTTTTGGGAGAGGGCTCTGTGTGACCCTGCAGGGCTCTGGGTGTCCTGTGATGAGGCAAGCAGAAAACTGCCAGGCCCCCTCCCCAGCAGCCTGTGCCTGCCTGCAAGCAGCTGGCCCTGGTCCCTCAGCTGAGCCTGTGAGGGGAGCACGAGGGGATGGCCCCAGAGACTGCTGCAGATGCACCAGCTGCAGGACTGCAGTGAGCCTCCCCTCCCTCGGGAGCGTGTCCTCGGGCACAGGCTGGAGATGTGTCTCCCTCGGCTGAGCAGCAGAATGACCCAGCTGGAGCATTCCCACAGTGTGACCAGTGCACTGCTGGAAGAGCTCAGCATGAAGGGTGTCGCTGTGAAAAATGTCTTTGTGACAAGGGGATGGCAGTCAGGTTTCAGCACAAAGATAAGGATGGATGCAAAGACACTGGATTTGCTCCTTTCCCATCCTCTCCTTTCCAGGACAAGACTGGAGCATGCAGGTGGAAACCTCCACTTCAGCTGACTCTTCAAGGGAGGGAATTCCTCACTGGCCGTGTCTCAACAGTGTGGGACACCAGTCTGGATTGGTAACAGGAGCTTTGGGACCAGGGTGCCCATCCCAGGAGAGGCTGCTCAGCACATGCAAGGGCCAGTGGTCTCTGCAGGAACACTCTGTGCCATGACATCACCCGCAGCCTCAGCTGGAAGTGGCTGAACAGGAATGGTCTGGACACACCTCAGATTGGCCATGGCATTGCCTCTGCACAGGAAAACATCTATATCAGCAAAACCAACAGAACTGGACGAAATCCTAATTTACCATGGTCTGTAAAAGAGGCTGAAGTGCCTATTTCCAGTGAGGCGAATTTGAAATTGAAAGAGGAAAACGAGTGCATTGAAGAGATCAGAAGCTCCTTTCCAGGCGTGTATCTGGTGCAGGTAATTGCTAACTGACCTGGAGGGGCTCTTGAAATCGACCTAATGCAGCAGATTCTGCTGCTCAGAGTGGCTCCAGGGCTGGGGACAGCATGTGCTGGCACTGTCCTTGGCATGGGAGGACAGGCTGGGCAGCAGGGGGGCTACAGCACAGGAAAGGGAAGGCTTAAGGCTCCCCCAACAAGTACCTCAGCCTGGCCATGGCATGTTCAGCTGGGGGGCCCTGGTCAGCTGCTGGAAGCTGGACACTTGTCCTTGCACAGGGCAGGCCTGTTTGCAGTGGTGGGGGACCCAAGGCTTGGAACCAGCCTGGAGCAGCTGTGCTGACACACTGAGAAGGGAGGGGTGGATGGGGAGTCTGGTCAGAACTTGGAAGGCGAGACACTGGCTGACCAGGTGGGAGCTGCAGTCCCTGGGAAAGTGCAGAATGCACCGTGCCCTGCTGACATGAGTGTGTGGTTGTTGGTCTCTCTGCACGAACCACAGTAAAGAATGTCAGTCCCCTGTGGGAGCCTGGGGTTATTCCCTTCCCCAGCAGGACTCTCTTGCCTCTCATCTCGGCTTGGGCAGCCCTTTTGCTCAGCTCTTGCTTTTATGGCTACAGATGAAGGAGCACAGCTTGCCCTTTGGCTCCCAGCCACATGTCCCCTGCTGACAGCACACCCCAGGACCAGGTCCATTAGCTTTTGCCCCCGGCAGCTTCCCTTGCTTCCCAGCCCTTGTTCTTTCTCACTCATAGGCGTTAAAGGTTCCTTTCAAGATACACCTTTCTGCTTCCTCTGCAATCCAGACATTTCTTTAATAAATCACATCTGTACCGGCTCTGTGATGTCTATTTGGCTTTGAGCTTTTATCTCCACTGCTTGTTGTGCCCAGCGTGAAATGCTGCCACTCTGCCTGTAAAAATCGGTGGTTGGGGCAGTTATTTGTAGCAGTCATTCAACATTTGCTTTGCTGGTCCAGGCCCCGACTGAAGAAAGCCCAATAACAAGTGCTTGGCTCTGCTAATGGGCAGGCAGATGAATTGCCCCTGCTGTGGGATGTGTTCACAATGTGCCCTCCCTTCAGTGGCACAGGGACTTATTCCAAGTTGTTTGCTCCCAAGACTTACATCTAGGTGCACAGCTCACCACCTAGGCATTGCAAGAGAGTGGAAATAACTGAAACTATGCCCTGGATATGCAATATTAAAAAGACAGGGCAAAGAAAATGAGGAAAGGCAGAGGTTGGGACCATCAGGCCTGGGCTGCATACAAGGATCCCAGCTAGATGGAAAGCTTAGGTCCAGGGCTAACTGGCAGGAGGACCATGATACAACTTCCCTTTGTCTTTCTCTCTCTAGTCCACATACATGGAGGCACACACACACACATACACTCATGCACACTCTTCTGCAGCCCTGAGGTCACCCAAGAGCAGAGAAAAATGGGGTTCAAAGCAATTGCAATCTTCCTGTAATAATGACAGGAGAGCTGTGGTGCAGTGAAAGCCACAGTCTGGCTGCAAAAAGCAGTGAAGAGGCTGTAAGCTGGAAAACTGTTGTTTATTTCTGTTACTAGGATGGTCTTTCACTCACATCCCAGAAAGGAAGAATGATGTGAGCACTCCTGGAGTACACCAGTGCTGAGTCCAGCACTGTGAGGGAGATGCACTCTGGGCTGGGAAGACCACCCTAATGTGGTTGGGAGGGACTAGCAAAGCCCTCCTGCACCCAAGGGAGTTTGTTCAGTGCCCAAACCAGGAGGTGCAGCATCAGCCCCAGCTCTGCTTACCTTTCATCACGCCCTGCTCCCTCTGATCCCTCAAATCCTGCTCAGCCACCAGCACTATTAGATTAACTGGCAATATATGTGCACATGCAGCCAGCTCCTGGCTTCCTTCATCCCATGGCAGTCCCTCTGCCCTGAGTTAAATGTTACACTTTCCTTGTGCCATTTATTGTCCTGCTGTTGTGACTAGCAGGCTTCTGTGAGTATATGACAGCTTTTCCAAGGTGCAACTGCAGGAACCTGAACCTCCCAAAGACACGTTGTAAGTGCATCATGTGGGGCTCCCATGCTCACTGAATTACCAGGATCCAAAGAATGATCCTAACTTTCTAAAAATATTAGTATTTACAAACTGTGCACTTGTGTCTTCCCTACCACATTTCAAATGGCCCAGTATAGATATTTTTAGAATAGATTCAAACACAGTCCATCACATCCCTTCAGCACATAAGTAAGCAGTCACCTGTTTAGCTGTTGTATGCTTGCCTTTCCTTTTTCGAGGCATACTGTCCTACTAACCCACCTTGGAATTGTCATTTTCCTGAAGTTAGCTGTGGCACAGTCATGGAATGGCAGCTCTCGGCTGTTTTCACCACTTCAGATTGTAAAGGCAATGAGATGCTCTTACTGGTCCAAAATCCTCCAGAGCCATGGCTATGGCTGCAGCTTTTATGAATACACATTCTGAATCACATTTTTGCAGGCTTTTACAAGGATATGGCTTAGGGCCACGTTTGTTGTAACTTTGAGTTTTCTGGGAAATACTCCTGCTTTCTGTAGCTGCTGCATATCTGTTGCCAGTGATGATTTCTCTTCTGCAGTGGGTGTTCCTCTGAGTGGGCAGAGGAGCCTTCTTGCCCAGCAGACTTGTTCTGCTGCAGCTTCTGGCTCTTGTACATATGCTGGTCTTTCCTGGTGTGCTATTGCCATATGCAGAATTTCACAGATTAGTCTGTGTTCACAATTCTCACAGATCCTCAGCTGCAAGGTTTTACTGCAGGTCTTTAGTTCTGTCACATATTGATCGACTGCTTCTGCTTGCTTGAAAAGGATTGGAAATGTTAAAATGATTCATTGTTTTGTGGGATACACAGTCGCATTTTGTTATGTTTCTCTTACACGTTCCTTTCCTCCTCCCACCAGCAGCACAGAGACCGGGGCTTTCGCGTTAGTGCTTCTTTCATCTGCACTAATTGCTAAGTGGATCTCAAACTGCCTGACAGTTTCCGTTCTCTACTGCATCCCAGCAGGGAAGGATTTAATGCTGGACCCTGTGATACGCTTGTTAGTTCTTCCAAGAGCTCCTGGAAACCACTAAAGTTCATATTTAAATTTTGTCAGAGCCACCTTGCAGAGAGAAGCGAATGCATGAGGAAAGATTGCCTTCATTGGGGCTGAACCAGCGCTGATAAAAGTGACTTAGCTCTGAAGAGTGAATCGCAGGGAGTTAAAAATAATTGCCCGGAGTATCTTCCTGTGGCCCCTGTCCTGAGAATTAGCAACGAGCCTGGCATTCTGAAAGCTCAGCCCAGAGCCCACCAGAGGCAGCAGAGCCCCTGGGTGTGGGAGGGAGTTCCCTGCTGCAGCCCCTGAGCAGGTCAGCCAAGCAGGGGGAGTGTGCTGTGCTCAGCAGGGCTGGGGGAGCCAGTCCCTCCTTCCTCCATCAGCACTTGCAGACAACGGGCTGGTGGCCCTCAAGGCACCCCCAGCAGCCGGCTGTCCAGCAGGGCACGTTTGCCTTCCTCTCTGTGCTGCAGGGCTGCCGGGACACAGCCTGCTCTGGCAGTGAACCCCTCCTGGCAGAGGGCTGGCCCTGTCCCCCCGTGTCCCTCCCACGGGCAGGGAGGTCAGCTCATGGCACACACGGTGATCCTCGGGCTGCAGCGGGGAGCTGCCCCGTGGCAGAGCAGAAACCTGCAAGGGCAGCTGGCTGGAAATCAGCCCTTTGCCCCTGTGGTGCCCTGGGACCCCTCAGCTCCAGGCTGCCAGCACCTGGATGGCCGTGCCCGAGCAGGGCTGTGCCATGTGCAGAGTGTGGCTCCTTAGGGAATCCTTGGAATTGCCTTTGGAGAAACAGCAGCAGCCTGCACCATGGCTCTGGGGCAGGGATGAGGAGCAGGCTACTCTTGCCATTTCCTTTTCTTAAACTTCAAACGTGCCATCAGACGTAAATTATTCACTTGTAATCCCTGGAGCTGGCAGTAGCTCAGAGAGGATCCAGCTCAGGTGATAAGAAGGAGGAAAGAAAAAAGAGGAACCCATTAAATTTAAAAACCTCTGAGAGTCACAAAATATAAAAATATATTCAGGACAGAAGCCAGGCCAGGATAGGGAAGCTGGGGGTCTGACACTCACAGCTCTCTGAGTAGTGAGGTACCATGAAAGGCAGGGCTTGGTGGTTCTGAGTTCTCAGCTCTGTTACCTCTTCTAACTCCTCATGGTGCTTTCTCCTGTGTCTGTGGTGAAGATGGAAGAAGAAAAGAGCAGGAAATGCATGCAGAGGAAGTAGAGCCATGCTGGATTGTCCAGCCCAGACTGAGAGCAGAGCCCTGCTCTCCAAGGATGCAGCTGGGGAATGCCCTCTCCCACTCCACAGCCAGACCCCTGGCTCAATCTCCCCAGAGAAGAGGTTGAGGATCCCCAAAATCAAGGTGTGGGAGCAGCTATGTCACAGCATCAGCAACACTCAGCAGCACTGTCCCCAGGGACAAGACCGAAGTGCCCAGAGCTGCCTTGGCTCCTGCAGCAGACTTGGAAAGCTTGTTTACTTGGTCCTGATGCAGTTACCACGTTAACTGAAAACAGAGAGCAGCTCCTGGCAAGGCATGGGCTGCAGAGAGATGGAATGAAAAGCATTTAAAATGTTTTGCTTCACCAGCCTGGCTGCCCCTGTGCCCACCAGCTTTGGCCTGCTCCTGCAGCAAGTGCTCCATCACCTCTGAAACAAACTGCATCCATCAGGGAGAAACATTCCCATCTCAGGCCTGGAAACGTGTCCTGGCACAGCTCCCCAGGAGGCAGCACCCCTCCCCATCTGCCAGGGACTGAGCAAGCTGCAGGCACTCGAGGGATTGCTGCTTTCCCGTGCCATGCAGGAGCATCTGCACGGCTGCAGCCCAGCCCAACCTGCCCAGCACAGCCAGTGCAAGCCCCACACCTCTGCAGGAGGCTCTGGCAGCAGGGTGGTGGACACCCACTTAGCTCAGCCCTTCCCAGAAGTTCAGGGGGTAGCTTTGGGAGACACAGGGGAGGGGACAGGGTCCTGGCTCAGCCTCAGTGGCTCTGCAGACACAGAGCTTGACAACACCACGGGGAAGGTGTTCATTCTGAGCTCCATCCAGGCTGGAGGGCAGCTCTCCCCTCGCCTCCACGTGCTGCCAGTGGCACTTTTCAAATTGCTGTGGAAGGACAAAGAGCATCAGTGCTGGCACAGACCGTGTCTGCCAGCAGATCCCTGGGTGTTCAGTGGCCTGGCAGACCTCAGCAGGGCTGGGGGGAAAGACTCAGAGGGGACTGCCCCTTACAGCAGTTGGGAGAGCTGGTGGCTTTGGAGTCTCAAGGGTCTTGTGCATCTTCTTCTTGCTGCACACCAGCTCTCCATCCTCAGTGCTCTGGACTCAGACCCAGATCCAGACCTGGACTGAGCTTTGTGTCTCCAGCTTTTTGCAGCACAGCTCAAGCTGCCTGAGCTGACTCAAATCTCAGGATTCTCTGTCAGCTCCCACCTGTGTAACCGAGGTGAGAAAAGGGGCTGCAGGGGCTGCACCAGCCTGGGTGGGAGGAGGCATCCTGAGACCCTGCCAGCAGATCAGCTGCACCTCCTGCCTTGGCTGCCCCTCCCGTGGTGGTGCCGGCACCTGCAGGGAGTATGGATCGCTCCTCAGAAGAGCAGCCAGATGGGAAAGGTCTGTGCGAGTCTGATAACGGCGGCTGCTTGGCTTCCCTCCCTGGCACGGGGCACACGAGTGCCTGTGTCTGGCACTCCACGTGCCCCGGGGCCAGGCTGGCATCTCTGCCCTTGGGAGCCCCCAGCACAGCCCTCCCTGCTGCAACATCCCCAGGGAGTGCAGAGCGAATGCTCCCCCCTAGGGTGAGGGGTAGGTGGGAGGTGCATCCCCTCGGTGTGCTCAGACACCTGGCAGATGCTGAGCCAGGCTCCTCGTGCCCACAGCAAGCACAGAACTGGGTGCTGGGGCTCAGAGGGCAAAGCCAGCACCTCTTCCCTGACAGGGCACAAGGAATTCATCCCTGTCCCAAGACCCACCGAGGGTGAGCATGGAGCTGCTGGCTCTGGACTGCCCAGGGCAGGGCAGGAGCCAAAGGCCAGGCAGCTGCTTCCTTGCACTTGGATGCCAGTGGATGGAGAAGCTGTGGATGTGAGGGGTAAAGCCAGGTGAGAGAAAAGAACAAGGCAGTGCTTGTGGCAGGAGTGCTGAAATCCACTATTAAACCATGCTCTAAACTTATTTTTAAAATTCTCTTTCCTCTGCAGATGGTGCAAACGAAGTGCCAAGTAATCTGCCCCCACTTTTCTGCACAGCAAAGAAGAAGCCATCACTGTATCAAACCAGGTGTAAGCGGGCACCTTCAGCAGCAGGCACCAGCCCCGATTCACTCACCCTCCACCAAAGGCATCTCAGCAAGCAAAGCAGCTCTACCCTGCTTCACCCGTGGAACCAGCACAGCGCCACAGCAAGGCCAGGGAGCTGAGCAGGCTGGGGAAAGTAGGCAAGGATGGAGGATGTTTCCTGTGTGGGGAAGGGAGAGGAAGGCTTGGGAAAAGTCTCCTGATTCCTGGGGACCATGGAAACCACTGGCAACAGGACAAACAGCAGGGTCACTTCTCGTTCAGCAAAAAGTTCGGGCATGCTTCTGCATCACAGCTTGCTGCCTTAGTGCTGGCAATTCTTGGAATTTAGGTGGAGGATGGATGTGATAGCAATGATAAAACCTGGGCTTTTCAACCCATTTTCCCACTCAAGGCCTGTGAGATGAGCTTGACTTGTTAGGCAGGTGAGGAGACCACAACGATGGTACTGGGGAAGGAGGCAGAAATCAAGGCAGAGAGTGATGGCTGTGATCAGTCACATGACAATCAAAACAGAAAATAAAGCCCAACACCCAGCACTTGGCTTCTGCTGCTGCAAATCTCTCTGCACCCTTGTTATCAGCAAATCCAGAATCAGCCTCCATGCCCTGCATGTAGGGAAGGAGGTGACAGGGATCAGCAAGGCATTGTGAAATTGGTTCTATTTTTACATGCACAGAAGGAACAAGGAACTGCCCATCACCTCTGTTTCCCCCTGACAGCAGGACTAGCACTGCCTGGGCCAGCAGTGCCCAAAGCCTGTCCTTGGCTGCAGGGGCAGTATGGGCCTTTCCTTGGGCATCCTGGCACTTTAGGGCCATGAATATCCCAGGGACATTCTGGAACCACTGGTTCCTACCTGCTGGAACCTCCCCACCCCTTCCTGGCTTTTCCAGGGTTTCTGGGCAACAAGGCTGCAGCTCCTGGTCTGACTCCAGAGCCCTGGCTGTGCTCAGCTCCTGCTCTGCAGCACCGTGGAGGGCAGGAACAGCAGTCCCTTCCCCGAGGACGGGTGCAGGGGTCACTTCAGCACAGCCAGAGAGGCTGATGCTCCTGCCCAGGGCTGGTGCCTCGGTGCTGCAGCAGCCCCGTGCTGACATCCAGACCCCAGCAGAGCTGTGAAGAGCAGCTCCCTGCAGTCACTGCACCCCGTGGGCCCCACTCTTCCCCAGTTCTTTGTGGCCTGGGGTTGCAGAGATGCCAGCACCCCATCCCACCCTGGCTGCTCACTGTGCAGTCAGGAACAAAGCCCTCTCCCGAGTGGGCTGGGCTGCCTCGCCTACAACTAAATATTCAGAGGCTTTGTGCACTAGCCCTTTGATCAGCCATTTATCTCTCCATGCCACAAGTTTCCTGGAGCCTGGCGTTTCCGCCCCGTGCTCAGCTTGGGTCCCAGGAGCCTCAGAGACAGGTGTGAGGAATTAGCTACAGGGACTAATGCTCTGACAGGAACCAGCACCAAAAGCAGGGGACACAGTGTAATGTTTATTACATTTGAAGCAAAGCAAACATGTGGCCTACTTATGTATCTAGAAGGAATTAATTGGGGAGCTCCACAAAGCAGCAGATTATAAATTAGAATAATTTTCACCAACTTCAGCCCATTCATCTTGTTTCACACCAGGCCTGTCAGCTCAGCCTGACTCGGCCGAGTGCAGCCCCAGGCCCAGCTGCTGTCTGCTGGCACAGGAGGGCTGTCAGCAGCCAGCCCCATGGGCACAGCCTGCCAAAACCCATGGGAAGCACCTGGGCTCCAGCCAAGGCACACACCTCGAATGGAAACAAGCTCAGAGCCTTGAGAGTGGCTCCAGAGGTGCTGAGTGCAGCCCCAGCTGCCATCTGCAGGGGTATCCAGAGTGCTCTGGCCCAGGGACAGCAGAGATGCTGGGCACCCACCTTGTGCTCCCCTTCACTTGCTGGCAGCCTGCAGGGAGGTGAGGGCCTGGCAGGGCTGTGCACACACCTCCTTACACTCCCCACCCTGGTCAGAATTCCAGGTTAGAAATCAGGCTTTCCTGATGTCACATAATGGACAACCTCAG
This sequence comes from Chaetops frenatus, assembly GCA_013400775.1. NCBI lineage: Eukaryota > Metazoa > Chordata > Aves > Passeriformes > Picathartidae > Chaetops > Chaetops frenatus. Next base: position 592,805 of record VZTR01021376.1, on the reverse strand, counting down.
GCCAAGGTCAGGTGGAGAACCCTTTGCACAGCTTAGAGGTCACTCCAGGGGACATCATCCATGACGTGCAGGTGCCTGCCTGACCTGCTGGGAACATGATGCTCTGCATGCCCAAGGCACTGGGGCTTTGGGCTGACACCTTGAGGAGGGTAAGAGCCCCTTTGCAGCCAGATTCCTCTGCAAGGAGCAGCAGGATTCACAAACTGGCAAAGCAGCTCATGCCTGAGGTCCTCCAACCCCCCAAAGACCAGGCCCCAGGAAGGGGCCACATCAAGAAATGACCCTGAAGCATTTCAGGGATTCTGTCCTGGAAAAAAATCACCCAGAGCAATGACCGTATCCCAGATGGCAAAATCTCACTGGCACATCTGAAAGCAGTGGATAACACTGATTTGGCCTCTACTTACAGATCCCAAGGGGACAGCATGTAAAATACCATATGGATGCTGGGATCATTTTGCTCCAAAAGGTCACCTGCTGCCTTGCTGGAAGAAGTGCTAAAAGAGCCAGTGGAGATGCCTGGCAATGTCTGTAAAGGAGGCTCCATCCCTGAAGCTGCAGTTCAGGTCAGGCCTCTGCCACCATGATCTCAACTCTCCAGCCCTTCACAGTGATCAGGGTCAGAGAGAACCAGAGGTGGGATCAGAGCCTCAGCACCCACCTGTGCAAATGAGAGCACTCCCAGGAAGGTTTCTGCAGGGCTCCAAGACACAGACAGCCAAATTGTTTCCACAGGGAGGCAAAATCTGTCCCAAGAGTTCTCCTAGCCTGTGTTGTGTCTCCAGAGAACAACTCTCTGTTGTGCCCAGGAACAACTGCCTTGAGGAGGCTGGTGTGATGCTCTTCTCTAACATTCTCCCAGACTCCAACAATTTTCAATTCAAAGAGACATGTGCCAATTTGTACTTGGTCTTTTTGACAAAACTATCCAGAAGCAGGAGCTAGCATGCTGCCAAGGGCTTCAGAGATGTATATAACAGTCTTGTCTCAGCTGACAGGACTTGAAAAGCTTCATCCCGTGGCAGGGACTCTCATCAATCTGTTTTCAGCAGCTGAAACAACCTGCAGTGATAGAGGAGCTGTCAGGCTCAGTGAGCCCACCAGAGTCCACCCTGGTGAGTGTGATCAGGATGGGCAGAGCCCTGCAGGCACCCCAGCCCAGAGGCTGCATGACCCCACACCAGGTCCCATCCAGCTGCCCTGTCCCTCCTGGCTCTGGCTGCGTGGGGAAGCCCAGGGCTTCCAGACAGGTGCCAGGTGAGGTGCACCTGCCCCAGCCAGGTCTCACTCCAGAGCAGCACCTACCCCTTCACTGCTGTTCTGCCTCAGCTGCAACCCTCGCTCTGCACCCGGCCAGCTGATCATTTGTGTTTGTTCAAATGTCATTATTAATTAGTATAGAAACCCTATTAGCAATGTTAATGTATTCCAAACAGTTCTGCACATTGGCACCGTGTGAAAGCAGCACTGGGGCAGAGAGCAAGGCAGCAAAGCCAGGCCTGGGCGTGGGCTGAGCTGAGCAGTGAACCAGCATTGTCCCTCCCTCAGCACTGCTCTCCCTGGTTTGGCAGGCAGGAAAAGTTGGACTGAGACAGATTTGTGTCTCTCTGTGTGTGTGTGTGTGTGTGTGTTTGGGAATCATGACCACAGAAACAACCCAGCATGGGAATTTTAGGACTGAAAGGAGCTGAGGAAGGGGCATGGGGGTAGCAACAAAACCAAATGTAAAGATGATGAATTATTTACTGCAATAAACTATTGTGAAGTAACTTACTCTGGCTCTGTGCATCCTAAATGGGGGCTGCAGCGTTTCTCACATCTCCCTAGTGTGCTGAGTGATTTTTTTGCAATTGGATGCATGAGGCTGGGGTAATCTTATAAGAGACTCCAGAAGATCAGTTTAGTATTGATCATGTGCTGAATTTAAAGGCTTTCCACATCCATCTGCTGCTGCTCCTCAGGTGACAGCCCAGCGGAGATGTGGGTGCTCCCTGGGTCCCTGCACCCCAGAGCAGCTTCATTTGGCTGCAGCCTGAGGCTGGGCTGGTGCCAGGGCATCCCACCAGAGCTCAGCTCAGGAGCCAGCAGAGTCACAGGGCTTCTCCCACCCAGCCTTTTCAAAAAGTCCCCCAGAGGATCAGTCTACTGCTCAGCAGGGCCAGCTGGCTGTGGATCATAGCTCAAGCCCGAAGGGCCCCATCACAGGGTGACTGTGCCTGGAAGAGCATCAGTCCTGGGGAGACAGGGTGACCAGAGCAGGCACACAGAGACACAGAGCACAGGGAGGAGTACACATGGAGCAGGACCTCTGCCCCTGTCTCCTGGTGTCTCCCTGGGACTCTGCAGATCTTCCAGGCACATGGCTACACAGGGTGAGCCCAGACTCCAGAGACAACAGTCTGGCAGCAGGACAGCTGCTGTGACATGCCTACAAATGTGACAGGAAGAGGGAATTCAGGCATTGTGGGATTCTAGGTATATTGCATCATGATGAGGTTTTAGTTTTTCTTTTACTAATATGTCTATTGCAACTTGTTATGGAGCCATGAAAGCTGTGAGCACGTTTTCCAAATGACAACCTGCTCTACAATGCTAAAAAAAGTGTGGTTTTTTGCAAAACAACAAGAGTTACATATATGAGAAATCTACTGATTTACTGAAATAGGAGATGTGCAGGGTAGGAAAATAATGACACCTCCAGGTCCATATTTACTTAACAAAGGACCTGTATCCAAATAACACTCACTGGCATACTCACAGAGGTGAGGGGCTGAAAGTAAGGATACCACATTAAGAAGCCCTCTTTATCAGCAGAGAGAGCACATCAGGTGCTTCTTCAAAATTCCCAGGCAAAAATAAGAGTCCAAAAATCCATTTTGCAAAGCTGTCAGCTGGGGTGAAGTGGGGCTGAGCCATTGTCACCTACGGGCAGCTCTCCAAAGTGCTGAGAGGCAACACTCTCAACACAGGGCAGGGCCCAGACAGGACCTCAGTGCACTGCACCTGGTAGGTGCTTAGATGCAGATTTTAATTCCAGACATTGATAAGGCCTCCAATTCCTCTGCTGCTGTTGTTGTTGCTGCTTTTGCTTTGTTTTCAATTGCTGCAGTTAAACATTTAACCTTTACATTGATGGAATGACCCAAACATGTTTTTCCAGGCTGGTTGGCAGCAGGGCTGCCTCACAGTGAGCAGAGGGATGCCTTTTCCTTTCAGCCTGGCTAATCAATGTGCTGGGTGGCTGGCAGACTTGCAGGTGTCCCCTGCTCAGAACACACAGAAGGGCCTGAAAGGTAAGATATGAGCATTTCTCCAGACTGCCAGGTCTAACAAAGAGGTGGGCACGAACCTCTGTCTTCTTGGCAAGCAGAAGAATAGCAGCTCACAATTTGGGCACCATGTAGCTGTTCCAGCTGGGAGGCTGGCTCTGGCTGGTGCTGTCCCATGCCTGTGGCTCTGCCAGCAGCTGAGACACCTATTCATCATCCTGGCATTTCAGATGGCACAGAAAGAGTTACGGGAAGGAACAGCAGAGTAATCGTGAGTTAATATGGTCCCATGTTTTTTACTACTCTCAGAATATTAAATTGATAGCCTGGTACCAAAGGCCAGAAGTGTCACCTCTCAACAAGATGAAATCTATGTAGCCTGTGGACAGGGGAAAGCCACAAGATTTATAAAGGCGTCCATAAAATTAACATTTGAATGAGGATGTGGGAGAAGAGACCATGAGCTGCAGCAGCAGGTCTGCAAGTACCTGCCAGCCCTGCATTCAGAGCCCAGCAGGCACTGTTGACTGGGTGCACCCTCCTGCCCCAATGCCTGACCCAGCGGGGCCCCAGAGATGCTCCACTGCCACAAAGGGATTGCCAGGAAGCTTTGGGGGGGCATTTTGGTAATGCCATGGGGAGTAAGAGGCAAGGGCAGGAACTGGCCACATCCTGGATCTGCTTGGGGGACCCATCTCTGGCACTCCCTGTGGCTCAGACCCTCTCTCCAGCCTCAGCATCCTGCGTGGCTCAGTGTGTGCTGTATCTGCACCCTGCCAAGGCTCCATCCCACTGTCCAGGTGCCCAAGGGCTGTCCCTCAGCACAGCAGAGACTGGCACACCCAGCATCCCAGCAGCTTTCGGGGTGCACAGCTGCTGGCACAGGGGTTCATTCAATGTTCTGCTACACTGCCTCTGGGGCCAGGGGCTGGGCACCTCTGGGACTCCACCCTTCCTCTGCACAACAAGGAAGATACTCCAGTCCTACCACAGAGCTATGGCCAGGGAGATGTTGGAGCACCTCTGCTCTGGAGACAGGTTGAGAGAGCTGGGAGTGTTCAGCCTGGGCAAGAGAAGTTTCTAGGGAAGCCTTAGAGCCCCTTCTAGTGCCTAAAGGGGCTCTAAGAGAGATGGAAAAGAACTTTGTACAAGGGTATGAAGTGAGAGAATAAAGGGGAGCGGCTTTCCAGTGACAGAAAGCAGGGTTAGATACAATATCAGGAAGAAGGTAGAGTGGTGAGGCCCTGGCACAGGGTGCCCAGAGAAGCTGTGGCTGCCCCATCCCTGGGAGTGTTCAAATCCAGCTTGGATGGGGCTTGGAGCAACCTGGGGTAGTGGAAGGTGTCCCTGCCCATGGCAGGGGGTTGGAGCGAGATCATCTTTAAGATCCCCTCCAACCCAAGCCATTTTAGGATTCTGTGACCCCACAGACCTGCTGTTATGCCATAGCAGAGTGCTTGGATCTTCACACTCCCCCAGGCCAGGCAGGCCAGTGTGGCACAGCTCAGATCTCCCCCCGTGGGCACGGCAGTGTGTGTCACAGGGGGTGGGTGCTCAGCCCCGTGTCCCGGCTGCGGGCACACAGACAGACAGACAGACAGACACAAACACACACAGAGACAGACAGACACACATACACAAACAC
>VZTR01021376.1:572221-586954 GCA_013400775.1 Chaetops frenatus | reverse complement strand
ACACACACACACACACACACACACACACACACACCTGGCTCCACCGCTGCTGCCGGAGGCGCGGCTGCCGCGCAATTAAAGGAATGAAATGTTTATACAGGAATGAACCTGTGTTAATGAGCTGGATCCTGTGCCTGCCCTGACAGGCTCTGGAGCACAGCAAGGAACATGGGACACAGGAGAAGGTTCAAATGTGTGCTCCTCCCCAGCCAGCAGCCAGGCCTGGGGAGGGAAGTGAGGAGGAGAAGGGAAGCAAAGCCAGGCAGGTGGCTGGGGGTGGGGGGGGGCACAGGAGCCGCTGGTTCTTTGATTTCCGTTTCTGGTTCCCTGACAAGGAGTCAGCAAGAGAGGCCAATCCCACGTCAGGCTGGCTCAGGCTCAGAAGGTGTTTGAGCTGTTTCCTTCCCTGGGAAGGGAATTGCACCTGGCTCAAAGATTTAGGAAGAAGAGAAGCAATTTGGATGGTGGGGACATGCTGCTTTGGGCCCTTCCACCTGGATGGCCTGTTCAAAACCTTTCCTGCTCAGTCTTTTCCTGAAGGCAACAGCAGAAGCTGCGCAGGAGGAAATCCCTGTGCAGGTCACCCTTGCTCTCCTCCATTCCTCAGAAACCCTGCTCTAATCCCAGTCGCCTGCCTACACGGGAAGCCACGGAAACACAGAATCCAATTAGCTTGAAATCCTGCTCTGGCTCCCGCACAGCATCTCCCTCTCACAGAGCTGTGGAGCTGCAGAGATAAACAGTGCATTAGGATTCCAGAGGGCTCTGGCAGGAAGGATGGCTTTGGAAGTGCAGGGAATGAGTGAGACACCCATGAACCTTTCCCAAACACCTCGCTCCTCCTCTGCCTCACACCAGCTCTTCATCCTCACTCAGCCTGCAGCACCATTCCCTCAGCTGAGCCTGGCTGAGCAAGCTGGGAGCTCAGGGCTGAGGCCAGAGCAGGTCCCCAGGCTGCTGTACCCACCCCAGGGACTTCATCTTTGCTGTGGGAGGAAGGAGTGGCCTCCAGAGCCTCCTGGAGGAGGCCAACATGGCATCAAGGCCAGTGCCAGGACCCAGCTCCCTACCAGGGCATCTCTGTGCCCAGAGATCCCTTCAGAACCAGCATGACACATGTCACCCTCAGCTCCCTTGTCCCTCCTCCAGCAGGGAGTGGCTCTGCAAGGCTGGCTCTCCAGAATGATCCAGGGGACAAAGCAGGTCCCAGTCCCACAGAGACAGTGGGAAAAGGGACTGAAAGAGGCAATCCTCCCCTGGAAAAGCCAAGCACAGCCTTTAGCCAGGGCTTGGCAGAGTGCAGGGGGTACCTGTTGCTGACTCTGTGCCAGACCCTGGCTGGACCTGTGGCAAGGAGCCTTCTGGGCCTGATGCTTCCACTGCCAAGCCTGCTGTACTCACACTCCTGCTTGCACCCACTGTAAATTACCTGCTTTGCATTTTGCAGCAGCAACTTAACAGTATTAATTCATTGTGTTCTGTCTTTAACAAACACCATTATCATATCACCAGCCAGGATTATGCAAATCCTGCAAAAGGAATTATTTCTCTCCCCAAAGTCACCTTGATTTATCAGTTTTAACCCAAAATGAAATAGTAAGTTGCTTTGGGTGAACTGTTGTAACACACATGACCACACATGACACATGACCAGGAGTCTGTGATGGCCCCATAGGGCGCCTGTGCCCAGCTGGGGACCCTTCACACTGACAGATGGCACAGGGGCAGCCCTGTGCTGGCCCCCCTGAGTGCAGGTGGGACTGGACCAAGAGCTTGGCAAACAACCCCCTTGCAAAATACACCTGGGATAACTCCATGGGTCCATGCCCCAGGGCCCTGGGGCAGGACAGAGGCTGTGAAGAGGTACAGAATCATAGAATCACTAAGGTTGGAAAAAAATCGCCAAGATCAAGTCCAAGCTTTGACCAAAAACCACCACATCAACTAAACCATACCCTAAATGCCACACTGAGTCACTTCTTGAATGCTTCCAGGGATGGCGACTCCATCACCTCCCTGGGCAGCCCATTCCAATGCATGTGGGGCTGGCAACAAGGAAACTTTCCAAAACTGCATTAAAGATTGCCCTGTGGCTGCCACTGGTCTGGCCCCATCCCTGTCCCTGCTTTCCAGGCCATCACTGCAGGCTGAGCCTGTGTCCCACACAGCTAACCAGTGTGTTTTCCCACACAGGTGTGGATGCTGCCAGGGATCAACAATCAAATCTGCACCCCACTCCAGGAAAGGGCTCTCTAACAGGGCCCTCAAACAGCTTAATGCCTTTGGCCATAAATTCCTTTGCTGCAGAGATAAAGGCTCCCCACCCCCATTCATGCTGCTAGACCTGACCACAGCTGTCCCTCAGCATATAAGAAGGCACTTGTATGATTAAAGGTAACCTTTTTTCCATTATTTGTCAGCAGTTTGAGTCAGTCCTTCAGCAGAGGGCAAGAACGGCACCCTAGCAAGAAGAGAGGACTTCTCTTCTTTCTCAGGGCAGACAGCAAGGCTCTACAACCTGAGTGCAGCCTTTTCTTCCAAGAGGAGCCAGCCCCTTGGTCAGTGCTTTGCCCTGACAGCCAGCATTACTTTATGTGTTCCAGTTCAGTGCAGAGGGGCTATTCTGAGAGAGAGATCTGCTTCAGATTCCATTAAATGTGGGCAGTAGCTCTGTAAGAGTATAAAAAAATTCCCCAATTAGTTCTAGATAATTTTTATTTTCAAACTCAATGTGTTCTGGCAGACAAAGAATCAAGGGCACCAACTGTGTGTTGGAGCAGCATGGTTGCAGGTTGGTGGATTGAAAAACTATAGACAGGTGGACACTCAGCAGCTCTTGTGCTTATGGCTCACATTTAATTCTAACAGTAGATGGGAAATTCCTCAAAAAAACCCATAGTGTGACAGAGACAAGGATGAAATTAGGCACTGACAACCTATGGTAAAATACAGCTCAGTAAAAGATAATTATTCCCAAACCAAACACTGGAAAAAAGACCTTTAAATGAGTCCCTGCACTGTGCCTGGACATCACTGCTGGCATACCTGGGCACACCTGGGCTGTGACCTGCAGTTTGCACCATGAGGAAGGGCTTGATCAGCTTTCAGCCTCACCCATTATGGGTCAGAGGAGCAGTGATCCCTCGAGGTTTTGTGGGGACAGAGCTGGGGACAGGCTGGCTGGTGCTTGTGGCGTGCAGAGACTGTGAGGAGGAACTGAAAGAGCATCCTTGGCCATTCCAGAACAGAGCCTGAGTGCTGGTGGGAGAGGTGCCTCCACCTGGCATAGCACAGACCAGGGCTCAGGCTGCCCACACTCTTACAGTCACACTCATTCCTGCTCTGATGTGTTCAACGTGGTTCCTCCTTGGTCTCTGACAGCTCCCTCATCTTGTCTGCCTCTCACCCATCCTGGCCCCAGCTCCTCATCACCAGCTTTTATTTCCAGCAGTGCCTGATGCCTTCTGATCATTTCACACCTTTGCTCCTGCTGACCCAAACCAGGCTCTGCCAGGCCACCACTGCCCTTGCAAGGTCAGAGGGAAGCTTGGAAAGAGGCACTACATCCTCCTGGCCTTGAGAATCCAAAGGATGAATCTTCCCAGATGTAGCCAGTCCCTCTCCACAGCCACTGACCCATTCAGAGCTGAGCATGGGGACCAGGCAGGCCAGAGTCTGGGGAGGTGGGTGCAAAACTGAAGCACAGGAGGGATGCAACAGCAGAGACCAAAACAGGGAAGGCAATTCAATTTTCAGAGGCTGTCCCACCAATTCAGCTCAGAGAGATGATAAGAAACCCATTTCCAGTGATAGGCACCCTAATCCCCAGCCATCCTGCATTTCCATTTTTGAGAGGTGCTGTTTCCAACAGGGAGGCATTTTCCCATCTAGGTTTGCTAGAAGGGACAGCAATGGATTAAACACCAATTTTTCCAGCACTGTTTAACTCCTTCTTGTGCCTTCTCCTGCCACTTATGCAAGTGCTGGATCACAGGGCAGTGGAATGACTGCTGTGCTGTAGCCTGGAGCAGGAGCACAGAGATGGAGGCCTCTCCCAGGCTCTTCCAGTGGCCTGCAGTCTGAAGAGACAGGGAAGAGAAGAACATGACATGCATCAGCAGTGCAGGCAGAGCAGCTTAGATCAGGAATTTATTATTGCTCAAGGCAGGACTCAGACTCAACTGCAGCACGAGTCATGCAGCTAAGTTTACATCCAGTGTCAAAACAATTAGACAGGTCCAAAGTGCAGCAAGTCTGACTTAAAACTACATTTGGAGGAAAATAGGCACCTAAGAGGAAAAAGGAAGCAAACTATGCAGTGATGGCCATGCCTCTCATATGCCCCCTCTCTTCACAGTTTAAGCATTGTGGTCCAGGTGCAGCCTCGAGGTTACTGGAGAGTAGAAAGGCAGCAGCAGCATGGATGCTGACTTCCAGCATCAAGCAGGACTTCTTCTGTCAGTGGGAAGCCACTAAGCCACAGCATTCCTTGGAAGCCAGCACAGCGTTTCCCCATATGCCTGTAGCCACACCTCTGCATCTGTACCATTCATCACAGTCCTCTTTCTTGTTCCATTGCCCTCACACTGTGCCAAGCTTCTCCATTTATCCCCATTTCCTGATATCAGGGCTCCCACCCACTACCTGAACCAGTCCCTCATGGGGCCCATGGGCCCGAGACTGCCAGTCCTGCTTGTACAGCACAACGCTTTACCCTGGCACCCCACACAGCAGCTCCCTCCCAGACATGATAAAACTCCCATCCCAGGGTAGGAATACAGCCTGAGTGCTCTGACTTAGCCTCTCCAGACCCCTCCCTTGACCCCAGTTAGGGGCTGAGCAGTTTTGCTGGGAAGGGGAGCCCCAGACAGGTGTTGCCTCACAAGCTGATGAGGCCCCTGGTGCTGAGCTTGCAGGAGGGGGCCCTGACTGTAGTCAGAGCTCTCCCACCACTCCACACAGCTCCAGCACCAACCACACCTGTCCATTCATCAACTGCTAAACAAATGGAAATTTAAGGGCTCATGGCTCTATAACACAAAAAACAATTCCCTGTGCATTTTTACGGCGCTGTAATTTATTGGATCAGAAATGATGAATGGCAGCAGGAGGGGGCAGGGCCCAGCACACAGGGGAGTGCTGATGCAGTGGAAACCAAAGAGAGCTGTGCAGCTGAGGGCAGGGAATGGGAAAGTCCCCAGGATTGCTGCTGGATGGGGCTGGGGGAACGCCACCATCTACAAAGACTAATTTCCTCCCACGCCTTGCAATTCCACCACTCGGTGCAGAATTTGTAGTAGAGGCTTCTGTAAGAAACATCCACACGAGGAAGAGCAGAATTGAGCTCTGTGCTCCTGAGAGGCACAGCCTCACACCTCCCAGGCAGCCCTTGCTGGCAGCTTTGCAGATTCAAGGCACAAGCAAGACATGGAAAAAAAGCTTCATCCCTAGGGAAAGAGGAGCACCTGCTGGAAAACAGAGAGTAAATGTGAGCACTACAGCTCCTCCCCCATTTAATCTCCCAGCTCTGGAGTTTGAGCTGCATTCAGCAGTAATTGAAACCAGGCTCTTTAACACAGGTGCCAATTACTGCCTGTTAATGCAAGGAGCACTGATAGATACAGCAATTACCCAGCTCTGCAAGGCTGGAGAGTACAAAAATGAGATGGAAGGGCTACTTATGCCACTGTAGGTATTGTAGGACAGCTCTCTGCTCCAGCAAACCTCCTGCAGTGTTAGATTAGGCAGGTTCTTGCCCTCTGGCTGCATACCTGCATCTTCACCTGAGTGAACAGTGTGCTCTTGCCACAAGGAAGGGAATGATATCCTGGGGTAAAGAATTGCCAGCAGGTCAAGAGAGGTGACTCCTGCCTTTATTCAACCCTGGTGAGGCCACACCTGGAGTGCTGTGCCCAGAGCTGGGTTTGTCACTAGGAGACACATGGACATGCTGGTGTCCAGCAAAGGGCCATGAAGATTATGAAGGGCCTGGGAGCCCCTCACATCTGGGGAAAGGCTGACAGAGCTGGGACTGCTCAGCCTGGAGAGGAGAAGACTCAGGGGGAAACTTGTCAATGTCAATAAATGCCTGATGGGAAGCTGGAAAGAGGATGGAGCCAGGCTTTGTTCAGTGGTGCCCAGAGACAGATGCAATGGGCACAAACTGAAAGATGGTAATAGATGTGTTTAGGTTCCCTCTAAACACCAGGAACCACTTTTTCACCTCAAGGGTGATTGAGCACTGGCACAGGGTGCACAGAAAGGCTGTGGAGTCTCCATCCCTGGAGATATTCAAAGCCATCTGCACACATTCCTGGGCAGCAGCTTTAGGTGGCCCTGCTTAAGCAGGGGCTTGGGTAAGATGACCTCCAATGTCCCTTCCAACCAGAACCATCCTGTGGTTATCATCTCTACCCATTCATATTATTTGTTTTCTGCCATTTCTACACTTCTCTTGCCCAGCTGCCTTTCCCCCTCCTCTCTGCACAAAGCCTCCCCCATTCTTTGCCTTCCTGTGGGTAATGTGGCAGTGAGGAAGGGGGCTGATGCAGGCATGCTGTGGCAATGATGGCAAGAGGACAATGGTAAATGCAATTCCCAGAAAAATCCTACAGAGATCCAAGGCTGTGAACATCAAAATCTGCATACCCCAACAATGAAAAAAACCAAGAGAGCCTCAGTGCAGCAGCAGGGGTATCAGAGTCAGAGGCAATTATTTGCCACTGCAGAGACTGCAGATGAATGTGAGCCCTTTAAAGCCCCAGGCTGGCAGTAACCAGCATTCCTCCCATCTACACCCTGAGCTCCCCTTTCCCCACCTCACAAAGCACCAACCACAAACCATGTAATTAATACTACAGAGATGTTCAGCTGAAATGAGAAACGAAACACATCTCGAGGCAGCCCTACTGCTGGCACCAGGCCCCATGATGCTGCTCTGCCTTGCTCCTCCTGTGTTTTGGAGACAGCCCTGCTTCCCCACAGTCAGCCCACTGGTGCCACACACCTTGTTTGCTGGGCAGAGGACCAGAGGAGTGTAGAGGGGTCTGCAGGGACACTTTCTCCTTGCCCTCAGGATATTTATGGTATTGAAATTTTAGCAGGAAGCCAAGCATCTGTTCTTCAAATAAAGAGGTCTCCCAGGGGGCTGTGTAGGGAGGCAGCATCATCACACATGTAAACACCTGGTCGTACAGGCAGGAACAGAGTTTGCGGAAGGAGTGCAGCACCTCTGAGGCTCATTCAGCGCTGCTTCCGCTGCTTAACGAGTTCAAACGCCATCAATATTCAGTGGCAGCCCTCCCTTGCCAGGGTGGCTGTGTCAGTGTGGGGGCAGCACAGACAGACCCCCCAAGCCCTCCCCAGCCAAAGGGCTCGTCCTGCTGTGCTGCTGCAGCACACTGCACTGCTCCAGAGCCCTTCCAGGACCTTCAGCCTTCACACGCTTCCTTTGAGGAAGGGGGCAGAACCAAACTGTGCCACACAACGTTTGTCTGTACTGAAAACTGCTTTCCCCTGTCCCCTAAAGCAGCCCCTGGCCTGGAGCTTGTCAGAAAATGGTCTGTACAAGCAGTGAGCTGCACCAGTCCTCTCAGACAGCCACGGGGACCACACTGTGGCACCAAGAGACCTCTTAAAGGCAGGGGACGAGGCCCTGTGCCTGCACACACACTTCGGAGTTCCCACAGTTTCCATCCCAAGCCCACTGCATCAATCCAAGCCTCAAACAGCTTCAGCAACACCAAGAGGCCTTGACTACCTCTGGCCAAGGAGCTGCAAAGCCACCTGGGGTTATTTCCAGAGGCAAACAGGATCTACTGCTATTCCCAGCTTCCACTACCATCCTGTCCATACTTCCATCCTCCCTCCTCAGTAGACTTCAGTCTTACTTCTTCATGTCTGTACTTCAACACTCACAACAAGATTGTGCATTCTCATTTATTTTGTGCCATTGCTGCAACACTCCTGTCAACCTCCTCCAAGTCCTTCATCCTCAGCTCTTTCTCCATTTCCAGCATTTTCAATGTACTGTAGGATTTTTTTCCTCACAGGAAGGAGGGTGGGCAAAGGTTCTTTCTCCTTTCATTAAATATTAGTGCCCATTCAAGCAACATGGCCAGTGTTCAACAGAAGAGCTGTGCTGCTGCTTTAACACTCTGCTGCACTGCCCTGCACCAGCACAGTCCCACCTCACCCCTCCCAAGCTTGTCCACAACTCTGCCATGTTCCAGGAGCTCCAACACAGAGCTGGAGTTCTAGGGCATCACCTCTATCTTAAAAAGGAAACAAGAATGGAAGCAACAGACTACTATGGCTCTACAGGTCACAAACACAATCGGATTTCATCTTCAAGCACCACATCCGGTGCAAATTTTGGCCTGAGAATGAAATTGCCTTTACCTTGGATTTACAGGGACCTGAAATCTCAGTCTGGGAGTTACACAGCAGAAGGATTCCTGAGGTTCAGTTGTAGGAGAGTGGAAACTGAAATGAAGGAGCAGCTATGACACTGTTGAACACAGATCATGAGCAGAAACACCACGGCCCCACATCAGCTACAGAGTATTTGGGGCTTGGAGCTCACAGCTGTTGGCAGGGCAAACAGGGTGAATCCTGCTGGAAGCATCACAAGTCCCAACTATTGGAAAATCCAGCTAGGGACAGACCAAGTCATTCTCAGCTCCAGGCATTCTACTTGATGCACAAAATCCCTTCGTGTGCCAGCCTGGTGTGGACGTGCTGGTTCAGTAGCTTTACATGAGGAAGCTGCACCACCTGCTGTCTGCTCTGAAGCCAGTTACCAGAACCTGATCAAAGATGATCACTAATAACAAAAGTTTTCTTCAGAACCAGTTTTTTACAGGACATGCTCATGATTAAAGTCATCAAGAAAGACTTCCTATCTGAAAACTATGAAGGAAGATCAACAGAGGGACCGTTTAGTCAAAATGGTTCAGGCTCTCAAACAGAATATGAGAAGCTCACTTTAGTACCCAGCTCCTGTCAGGAGAAAGACTGTACTGTTATCCCTTTGGGAAACTGTCAAGTTATTTCTACTCCAAAAACTACAGAAGTTTTTTTTTTTTTTTTTTTTTTTTTTTTTTTTTTTTTTTTTACACTGAACAAAACTTTGAAAGATGTGGAAATTCTGCTATGCAAAAAACCAGCCACATGCCCAATACCACTTGAGGCTTAGTAGAAACAAAAACAACATCTTAAATCCTGTTATTCCCCCTTCCCGGACTGCAGCACTACCTGATCCAATCAGATGGGGCAAAGAGATAACATTCTTACAAAAAGCCACAATACTAAAAGTCTTCTTAGGATTTGGTGCATGAAGGCAGGCCAGTCAGTAAGTTCTCTTGGCTGGCATAAATATGAGAGACTGCAGGAACATCTCCCTAATTCTAGAGATCAGTGATAGTTGGGCAAGTGTTTTGTGTGCCAGGCCTTATGGGCATGCAGCAGCAAGGTCAGTGCAGGACTAAAGGAAAGGAGTTGAGAAGACAAATGACCTCTGCTTGATGAAGCATAGGTACAGAATGTACAGACAAAAGCCAATCAGAAAAACCAGTTTATTTAAAAAACAAAATATCCCCCCCTTAAAACCCCACATACTTTCTGACAAGCTTATTGCTCAAGTTAGATCTCCTGTGACACTGCTCATTCTCCTCTTGGCCTGCAGCACCAGAAGTACTCTTGCACCCCTGTCTTCCCTCCAACCAATCATCTGGAAATGTTCACCATGTTAAATTGGTCCCAAATACCAGCATTTAATTCTCTCCTTACTATGCACACAGAACATGGAGGTCATCAGGCACAAAGGGTCCTTCTCACTGGGACAACTCTAGGGATTTATTCAGTCATGTGATCCCACCAGGATGGGAGCTCCTAATTTGCAGAAATATTTAAAAAAAAAGAGAAGGTGCATCTACCTTCTCCTTGGAAGTCAAAACCTAAACAGCAGTAAAATCATTCCTGAACCACTCAGCCTGCAGTCCAGACATGTCTGTGTTCATTCTACAGATCATGGTCTACACTCTCAGTAAACAGCCTTCAGGATCCTCTAATGGACTTTTTACAGCTTTTCCCTGTCTCACCACACCATTCTACACCCACTGAATCAGGGCTGGTCTTCCAAGTTCCTGTGAAAGGGATATTGCCTGTTTCTTGTGCAGCATCTACAGATCCACACTGTAGCAAAACAGCAGAATTCTCTCACCAGGCCCTGGCTCTGCTTTGGGTGGTCACAGAGACTTTTGGACCTTCCTCCTGGATAGCTGTCAGGCAGGTTTGGGAAGAACAGAGCAGGTGGCTTTGTGCTTCATGTTCGGTCAGTGCTGTTGTGGGGTTTCAACAACCTCTTCCTCTTCCTCAGCATGTTCAGGGTGGTGCAGCAGCAGTTCCAGGTCAGGGTCAGAGCTGGCCTCTTTGTGTGGCTCCAGTGCTTTGTCACCTGCATGCAGACAGCCTGTTTAGTGACAAACTTGCTGGAGTTCCCACCAAACCTGGCACTGTCAAGGAGCTGGAACCAGACACAGCTCCAAGTGAAGCAATGAGAAAGCCTTCAAAGAAAGAGAAAGTGATTTAAAACAATCACCTTTGGAATTCATGGCTTTGAGAACAATGTGAAGGGAGATTCCTGACAGGCAGACAGCAAAGCCCAGCCAGTTCAAGAGACTGAGGCGGTCTCCCAGTAAATGTGTGGCGAGGAATAAAATGCAGATTTCCTGTGGAAACAACAAAACATGACAAGTGGCAGGGCAGGACCTGAGGAGATATGCAGGAGACATTTTACAGCTG
Organism: Chaetops frenatus; assembly: GCA_013400775.1. Lineage (NCBI taxonomy): Eukaryota > Metazoa > Chordata > Aves > Passeriformes > Picathartidae > Chaetops > Chaetops frenatus. The sequence goes on along the minus strand of VZTR01021376.1, from coordinate 576,151 downwards.
AAGCCTAGATCAAGATGTCAGGCTGCTAAATTTCTATCAGCACATTCTTTCATGTGCACAGAGTTCTAAAAACAGTTTCTAGAAACAAACAACCTGTCAAACTGGGATGTGGGATTTTAAGTCATCTGACTGCATAGCTCAGTTACAGAGAAATCTTGCAACTTCTGGATCAGAGAGATTTCACATATCACAGTTCAGCTCAAAAAGTATGTGTGCTGGACTCCTCTGAGGAGGGGAGGATGTAACTGAGTTACAGAGATAGCTCAAACCAGTGGTTTGGGCATATGCAGGTCTGATGCAAAAGCTTGCCCTTCTTATCCCTCCTCTCTTCCACATCATCCACTCCTCATGAGGGCAATGTGTTTCAGTCCATCCCACATTCCAACAAACTTTGATCATTAAGGGTATTTTTTACAGAACAGCCACTAGTCTCTGGCCCTTTGCTGTCAGGGACCAAGAGACTTCACTGCAAAGACTGCAAGGCAAAGCATCAAGCTCCTGTGCAAGGAGAACAAAAATAACAAGCAATGGTTTCTAAGGATCTAAGCAAGCTCCCACCACAAAGCCCAATCGGGATGACTCAGTACTTGCCTTCTAGCATCAGCACAGGAACCATGCCTTACCTTAAAAATGCCAGCAATGGAAAGGGTGAGGCTAGATGTTCTGGAAACCAAGAGGAACTCAGAAAAGCCTAGACCAAAGGCAAGAATTCCACCCAAGAACAGCTTCCCTACCAGAGAAAACAGCATTCCTGCTTCATGGAAACGGAAGAGCTTCTCTGATATGGACAAAGGCAGGCCTAGAAACAAGACAATGAGTAGCAGAATACCATTCCCAGCTCCCAGGATTCCTCTTAATAAGATTGATGGGGTGGGCTGCTCACATTCCAGCATCAGGAAGATGTGGAGTCAGCTCTTCACAGCCCTTACTTCCACAAGTGTGGCAGGCTACCACTTCTGTGCACTCTTTAACGTCGTGCCAGGATAAGATAAATCCAGGTCTCTAACTACTTTGCAGAGTTCACTTATCTAAGTGAATTATCTCCAACAACAAACTGCTAAGCAATCTCCCAACCACTCAATGAAGCTATCCCTGCTTTCTCTAATTAACTCACGCACCCTCAAACACCGCAAAGAGTGGGAAGAGCCCCAGGAACATGAGCGGCTGCAGGTGAAACATGATATCAATGGGATTCTGGAGCCCTGAAAGAGGAGAATCAATAACAGACCAGGTAGCAACAAGCCAGGGAATAACACAGGTCCCAGAGCCTTTATTAGCACCATTCCTAGACATATACCTTATTTGTGATGCCCACATCTGTGCTGCTGCAGACACCAAGCCACCTTCATTACCCACCAACAGACACCTGTGCCCAAGGTTTCAAACACCTTCCCTTCCATGAGATGTTTTGTTTCTGCAGTAAGGGCTATCACCTTTCCTTTATTCCCCACCCTGTTACCAGCACCACCACCCCTTCCTAACACCCTACATACCCAGTTCAGCCTTCTGCATCAGTATCTGTGTGAGAGTCCAGCGAATGCCCCCCAGGAAAGAGGCACAGAGCACCAGCACAAACCCCTGTGCGTTGAACTGTGTGGACTTGTAGGTGAACATGAAGAGTCCCCCAGCAATGAGCAGAACCACCAGCAGCAACGTCACCCTCTGGAGGGGAGCAAACACAACAGAGACAGGCACCTCCTTCCTTTCAGATTCACCCACATAATTGCACCATTCCTCTATTTACATGTTTTTTCTACATGCATTGCCTATTTCCCCGGGTCTGACCTCCCTCCCTAAAGCATTGTATGAGACCCTTACCATTTCCTCCAGCTTGAAGAGCAGTGAAAAAAGCAGGATGAAGAGAATGGCAGAGGATTTGGTCATCGTGTAGCTGTAAGGACCAAAATACACTGTCAGACTCCTTCAATGTAGTTGTTCCCATCAAGGTACTATTAGGAACCGTCACCCTTTTCTACATTGATACCAGCAAGCTATCACAGACCCTGCATGCTGACCCCACCAATTGAACACCTGTTCAAGAAACAGACCCTGGCAAAGCACTCTCCAAACCCCACTAGAGGCTCCCAGGAAACATGGTGTTTGTACTCACAGGGAGACAGTGACATACAGGAAGCTCCAATTACTCAGCCCAATATCCAAGGAAGTTGACAGAGCTAAAGAATCAATGAAAAAGTCCTGAAGTTAACTGTCTTCCATGACATTAAACAAACCCACCACAAAACCCTACTTCATGGCCACAAACATAGAGAGCAGAGCAGACTCAGGGAAAAAAAGAGACTTTCCTCAAGTTAATTCTTCAGAACCAACATAACTCAGATATTCTCAGCTCTTTATGTTTCTGTCCTGTTCCCTGTGACTCAAGTTGGGCTCAGCACTGCACTCACTCAACATGCATTACGAAAAAGCCAGAAATAACTCTTGCCCTCCCTGTGACTGAAAGTGATTGCAGATTTGCATAAAGTCTTTCTTGAATGTATCAGAGCATGATAACTTGGTAAGTCTGAGGGCCACTGCAAGAAGCAACAATTATCCCCACACAGCCTTAACCCTGGTGTAGCTTTTGGTACAGTCTGTTCTCCTATCCATATAAGTTTCCTACCACAGGAAACAGTGTTACTGATCCAAGGATAGGCCATGCTGAAAGGTAAAATTGCTGCAGATGTGGAGAAAGCATTTTTCAGGAAACCATGGGGCATGTTATGTAAGGTATTGCAAACCTTGCCAGAGATCATAGACCAGATGCTGTTCTGTGGGAGCCAATACAAACACACAGCCAAGGAACTGCAGAAGTAGTTACAGTTCTGTGCTCCGAGTAGGAGCTTCACTCCTTGGTCCCAGGTACAGTTCTGTGTGCCACGAACGACAAATTCTCTACCAAGCTCCACCCTGAGGAAGATGCTGAGTTAACATAAATGCATGGCTTTCTACTAGTGTTAAAGAGAAAATGTTACTTGCAGAGGCAACTTATCAAGGCACTGCAAAAGGTTCTCGTTGTTTGTTCTCCTGTGGCAGTGGCTCCTTCAGAAAGGCACTTCTGTGTGGCCTCTCCCTGTTCTCACACACCTTTGTAATGAGCAATGAAGGTAGCACGTTTCAGGCTGAAGCTTTAAGTAGCATCTACACCTGCCCTACACCTGGTAGAGAAACACAGGGGCCGGAGTGATGGCTGCACCCCACAGCTCACCCTGTCCCAGGGGATCGGCCCCAACCACTCCAGGCAAGGAAACGGCTCTGGAAGTGGCCAGAGTGCCATGGACACCCCTGAGCAACCTCAGAGAATCAGAGTATGGTAAGCTGGAAGGAATTCAGAAGGATAATTGAGTCCAGCTCCTGGCCCCGCACAGGACACCCCAAGAATCCCACCCTGGGTCTGAGAGCATTGTCCAAACGTTTCTTGAACTCAGTCAGCCTTGGTGCCATGACCATTGCCCTGGGGAGCCTGTTCCAGTGCTCAACCACCCTCTGGGTGAAAACCTTTCCCTAATACCCACCCTAAACCTTCTCTGATTCAGCTTCATATGTTTTCTTGGATCCTGTCACTGGTTACAGGAGTGAAGAGATCAGTGACTGCCCCTCTGTGGATGTTCTCTGAGGATGTTCATGACCACAATCAGGTTTCCCCTCAGTCTCCACTTCTCCATACCGAACGCACCAAGCTACCTTAGCCGCTCCTCATAAGGCTTCCCTTCCACTCCCATCACCATCCTCGTAGCTCTCCTCTGGATGCTCTCCAACTGCTTAATGTCTTTCTTATATCGTTGTGCCCCAAACTTGTGTCCCGCTCCCGCTCCGCCGCCCCGGTCCCGTCCCCTCCCCGTGCCCGGCCGTACCTGCGGGCGCGGCCCGGCGGAGGCAGTCGGCCCAGGACAGCGCTGCCCGCGGCCGCCCGGAGCGGCAGCGCGCCAGGGC
>VZTR01021376.1:552855-571810 GCA_013400775.1 Chaetops frenatus | reverse complement strand
GAAGTCGTAGCTGCTCGGCTCCTTGGGGATCGGCGGCGGCGCTTCGGGGATCTGGATGTTCTCCAAGTCCAGGAGCCTCAGCTTCATTTCCATGCTCAGCAGCGTGTCCAGGTCGCTCTTGGTCAGCTCACTGGACATGTCCTTCCCCAAGAGAGCGTTAAGCCCATCAATCCAGATACAGTACTGTGGAAAAGAAGAAGTAATTCATGGCTCCAGGCATAAATGATACCTTATGTTGAATCTTTCCGTCCATGCAGAAATGAGAGAGCTTCAAGACAGGAAACACTGGAGGGAGTTAATATGTAGGGAAAAAATCCCACCCCCAACCCTAAAACAGTGCCCATAGAGATTTCCAATGGAAGTTACAAGCCCAGAGGAAAGTGTGAGCCCACGGCTGTAGTAGAGGGACAGATTTCCACTGTGGCACAATAAATGAAAAAAGTAAACCTAATCTAGGCATCATAGGAGGAAAAAAAGTAGCAGTTCAGACTAGGGGAAATTAGTGTGGAATTTTTTTCTTTTTAAATGAAAAAGATAACTAATGGAAAAAAAAAGGTGGTTTGTACTAAGCATCACCAACATATTTTAAGAATGAACCTGGTGAGAGATACCCTCCTTGAGTCTCTAATGAGAAACGATCCTTTTTAATCTCTGAAGTTAATTGTTATATATTCTACTACTTAACCACTATGTTTCTTACCTCATATTTATTAGGTGCAATGAAGTTCAAGGTCTCATCGGGATCGTATAATATGGAGAAGGCCAATTCTAACACTTCCTAAATGGAACAGAATCTTTCACTCACCAACTGAACAAAACATTACAGCATTACTGCCTGCCACCCTGAGAGAGCTGCCTTGCTGCAGCTCAGTTCCCTTTCCCATACTGGTATTCTAAGCAATTCTGAAGAGACAATAGCGCAATCACACCATGCTCACAGCTCCTTGCAGTCACAAAGGAACACTAGGAAAGGGCCCAGACAGGAGATGGGGTTTGTACACAAGACACCTGCAGCAGGGAGATCATTCACTCCTGTTGCTTGCTTTCACAGTCTTAAATGCTAGAGCATTAGATGCTAATGACAGCAAAAAGGGAGCACTTGCCTTGTTCTGTTTCAATGCACTTTTCTCCTTCATGTGTGGACAATCCTTCCCTGTGACAATGGCTTTGATGTCTGCAACTGGAACTAACAGTGAAAAAGTAAAACTCCCAAACAAGCAATCCTAACCAGGAAAAGACAGAAGTTTGTTTTGTCTTTGCAACTGAATACCATTTGGTTTTTTAGCTCGTTAGTGCAGTTTTCCAAAATACATTACCAGTAAGACATCCCTGCAGCTGGCTTTTAAAAAAGAAATACCAAGTAATCCCAAGATTTGAAGAATTTGGGCAAGGACTGAAAACTGGTATCCCCTTTGTCAGGGCTTCAGTCTTGGATCTTTCATCTTTATCTAGGATTACATTCAGCCTCTAGACAGCAAAACACGGAAGAGGGTGCAGCCTGTAATCAGGACTTACTTTTTTCTTGTAGAGATTCAAAGGTCACTTCCCCCTGGGCATTATCTTCCAGATCTCCATAGTGTAGCACCTTGTGATTCAGAGCCAGGCGACAATACCAGAATCTTTCTGGAACACACACCAAACAGAGTAAGCTGAGCAAGATCATTCACATAAGGTCTCAGAGCCTCTACATTACAGCCTCTCCACCCAATCCATCTGCTTCCCCAGCTCCTCAGCACAGCTTCTTCTTCACAAGGGGATGGCTGCATTCTTAGAAAAGCACATCTGTGCCATCCCAAACTACCGGCTGATACCGACAGCCCAACTAACTAGCCTTTCTTTCTGGCAATATGCTTGTTGACAGATTAATTAATTAGATCTTATTTGCTACAGTTCTTCAGTTGAAAAAATACAATAGGCACCATCACCTTACCTTGTCTTCTGCGATTTCCAATTTTTCTAAAGCTACTTCCCTCACAAAGCCTGTTCAGGCGCTGTTGCTTTATCAGCTCCAAGATCTCAGGTTGGATTTTCTCTCTCAGCTCCCTGGCAATCAAATATGGAAGAGTAAACAGAAAATAGAGCTAATGGCAAGGATAGAAGGCAGCTGTTTTTGTTAGGCACGTACACAATAGGTGGAGACTGGAAGTCATCTTGGCTCATTCTCTCAGACTGGCGTAGCCGCAGGATCTCAGAATAGCTCAGGCTGCGCAGTTTGCTCTTGAACTGGTCCAAGGAGTTTGGTTTAGAGGGGAGAGCTCGTGTGATCTGTTCCCTAACAACCTGCATAACCTAAAGAGGTGGGACAGGAAGACAAACAAGTTGTGTTCTTGTTGCTTAATGGCAGCAGAGTATCAGGGCACAGCTCAGTGGCAGCAAAGAAGGGACATGGGATAACCGGGGCCAGGAGTATCAGTGTACCAGTGACGTTGGAGATCCAGAAGAACCAAGAATGATCTCAGGGCATTCCACATAAAAGTTGAGCCATCCTCCCTTACAGCCCGTATCAATGCCCTGTCACATCTTCTGCACCCTACTCTTTAACCAAGTGTACATGTGCTGATCTACAAAAGATTTTACAAAAATATCTCTTCTCCACCCTGACCTTATTAAAATCTTCTGCTGTCGCCCTCATTTCTTTCCAGGTCTTGTTCAACAGCTGGATACAGATGGCAAACAGCTCCTCAAATGCACGGTCATGGGTAAAAAACATGGGGTGATAATCATTCCGGCCTTCATTGGCTTCAGAAAGAAACAAATCACAACCATGTGAGCATATTGGACAAAAGGTACTAGGAGTAACTAAAATCCACTGCACTGACAGACACCTGATGGTGTGCAACAGTACTTATTCCTAGAGATTAAGACAGTTCAATACGTTGTCACCCCATAGACAGTTTATTGACAGCAGCAACTATCCCCACACTTCACCATGCAAACACCAGTGACTCATGCCCTTTTCATCCTGGTCCCCCAGAATAACTGCTTGCAGTGTTTCCCACCTTCCTCTGGTGGAATTTCTTACAGTGGTTAATTTTTTCAGAATGCTGTTTTGAGACTGTCAGAGCTAATAAACTTTTCCCAAGTTCACGATGGTTTCAAGACTGTTTTTTTTATACAGCACCCTCCTGAAGCTCTGGGAACTTGAAGCTTTCTGCTTGTATCAGTTTTTCAGAACCACTGAACACACACCAAAATTTCTTTATTTAAATAGCAGTATTATCAGTGGGACACCAACAGTGCCAACTCCAAGCTCCCTGCCCTTACATGGCAGAAGTGAGATGAAGGTACAAATGCTTGTGAATATTGGTTTCTAGAAGCATCAGCCCAGCAACCTGTAAAGCTGGGTAACAGATGGTACTTACGGAGTTCCCCAACTTGCAGGATCTCACAAAGCATCCTGGTGAGCTCAATGGCACTGCGCCCGAAGGGACACTCGTGTTTATCTTCTCGACTGCTGTTCTCCAGAACAATCTACAAGAACAGGATGCCACACACACTAAGAAGAGCTGCTGAGGTGCTGCCATCTGTAAAAATTAGCAGTTTCACATACCCTGATATAGGTGTCCTGATGAAATTTGGCCAAGTAAAGCATATTGTCCAATGCCAGCATCCCAGGAGGAGTCTGTGTAAAATCCATGGCTGGATTGATGTGATTCTGTGAAAAGAGTGTGTATAAAAAGTTCCAAACAAATTAGCTCACAGAAATTATGTGAGAACCTTTTCTGAATGAATTTTAAACCACTTGTCCATCAAACACTCCCTCACATCTATCCAAGAGGTAACCTTGGACACCTGCTGACAACACTATCCAAACTTTCTAGAGGAGAGGCTGATTCCAAGTTCTTCATAGCACAGGTGTATGTGGCAAGGAAATACCTCCAGAGAATGCCTAATGAACCCTGGCATGCAACCCATCAGCAAGTTCATAACGATCTTCCCCAAGAATGTAACTGAATCTCTAAACTCAGATGCTGAAGTATGGTAAAGGAAACAGCTATTTCTGTTCCTTATTTCCCCACAGCTCCTATGGAGATTGCTTAGATTGCCTTCACAAGCTTTACAGCCACTCTCTAGATGCATACAGTGAATCCCAGCATCTTGTAGTCCTTGGTGTACATGGCTTTGCGTTTCTCTGTTCCGCTGCCAGGGACAGTGTTGCTGTCAGACTCTGCATCAAATGCAATTCTTCTCAACTCAAATATGATGTCTCTCTGTGCCTGAAGGACAGAAGGCAGGGAAATAGTAACGTGATCTATCACTACAGCAGTATTTTCACATAATGCACAGTCCTGCATCTCTCTTCAGAGCTCACACAGTGTTTAGAGAGAGGTGCCAAAGGTCATTAACACTATGCACAAAGATGCAATCCATTTCAAAATAGCAAGTTTTGGTACACTGGGTAATGCAAAATATGTTTGCATTTTTCTGTATCTGCAGGTTTAGTTACAGGCAATTTCTAGGCATTCAGAGAATGCTATGGCATTTCTCATTAAAGACTGCAATACAGCTGAGTAATAGAAACCTTAAAAATGCCCAGTTTTCCTCCTATACTGCAAGGAAATGGATAAAATTATGTCCCCTCCACAGAGGTAAAGTAACCAGTTTGACAGCTGGCATCACACTGGTCAAGGAAGGAGTATATAACTTTCAGTGCCCCCTTACATCTCAGAGTCCCATGGCAGTAGGATGGTCACGAGCATACCCTAATCTCAAGGTTTACAATGTGAGGGGTGAGTTTGAAACTTTATGTACCATCCACAGCAAATTCTACAGCACTAGGGAGCTCAGGAATAAGGCCCCTTGTCTGTTCTATTACATCAGATCTTAGTCAGCTCTAATAGTGACCTGATCATTGGGATCCATCTTGGTCATCATTCTCTCTTCCAGGAGATTAAAGGTCAGGACCTGCAGGACATAGAGCTGATGTGCCATTTCTGTTTTAATGGGGCGGTTTCCTCTGATCACATGCTGCAAAATAAAGGAGAGGGTAGAAATTAAGAGAATGCAAATAAAAGCTGAGATATTAGGTCTAGGCATATGCCAGACTGCATGTACATCTCCATACGAAGATTCAGTTGTTTAACCTCCATATTCCATCAGAAGCATAATTATAATGCTCTGTAAGAGCAGAAAGCAGCAGCCTGGTAACTCCCTTTTGAACAAGTTTTACCTTTGAAAGACTCACTTTTCTGAAAGTGCCCTGAGGGCAGCAGAATTTACACTAGGCACAAGTGAAACCTCCATTGAGAGGACATTAGGAAGCACTTTGTCATTCCAGACATACTTACATTTAGGATTATAGACCTCAGGTGCTTCTGGGCAAATGCATTAGCCATTTCCTGTTGTGGAATTGAAAGATGAAATAACATGAGTGATTTATATAAACAAAAAGCCCACACGGTGTAGAAGGGAGAAAATGAAAGGAGCCCGTGAATTGGAGATAGCTCTGGCACACAACAAAGGGCTTTTCTACAGACTGTCAATTTAGCATGACATCTCACCACAACTCAGAAATGGCTCCCCTACAGAACATCACAAGTGTGGAGAAAGGCACTAGCACAGTCAAAGCACAGAAGCAAATTTAGCTTAATGCTGGACATCAAATGACACTTCACTATTAGGAGATATGGCAGCAGGGAGCACATTGTGGGTTGCCCAAGGAAAATCTGCCACCTACAAGAGCTTCCTCCAATTACCATTTCACAGCTTCCTGTACCAAGGTAAACACCCAAGATAACAAGGGCTATGGGATGCAGGTTTCAGGTCTCCTCCCTTTGAGAAACTCTCTCTCTGAAATCTATTTCCTTTGTCCAGTTCCTAAAGAGATGTTCATAAGTCAGCTTAAGGACAATTTGCAGAAGCATTTCAGTTTACAAAAATACAGGCTAATAATTTTCATGCTTAGAGGAAAGCTTCCAGTTTCCCTCTTGACTGCATGGCTTCCTTCTCTAGGTGAGGAAGGTTTCCCAAACATCAAGTCATGATGACAGTCACAGCAGATGCAAGATGCTTTCAGTTCAGCAACAATTATACATGCACCTGCAAAAACCTAAGCTGTGCTTTCCTTGTAGATTGTGAAGATGCACTTTCTAACATACCAGTGACCTCATTATCACTGCTAGGAGAATGGCACAAGTACTCATGTCAAGCTGAATATTATCATGAGTTTGCTGCTACAAGCGAAATCTTTTGGGTAAGAAAAATCTGTTGGGCATTATATCATCTGGCAGAAGTCCATAAGAACTGACAGTCTGAGATCTTTTCAGATTCCTGTGCAGTGCAGATTGAGAATTGAGAGCAGATGTGGAGTCTCAGACAATTGCACTCAATCAGCTGCACATTCTGAGCAATGCAAGACTTTCCAACTGCTCATATCAACATTACTCTTGACAGAGTAAGAAGTCTGGTAAAATGCATGCATTAACCTTTTTCAGAGTCCTTATTATCACTTTTGATCCAGACAGAAGCTTCCTAAACCAAGACAGTGACTGACAGCCAAGCCGTAATGGCTGCAAATTCAGCAGCGTTCATGTTACAACCAAAGTGAGTCAGTGCTAGAGTGGAAGGTATCTAAGAGCATCTAGATGAAGTAGGAAGTGCTCTCAGAGAGAACACACTGCCCTCTGAGTCATTATTTTCTACTATTTGTGAGGTGTAGTATTGAGAATAGGACAAGGCTCTGTTGTTAAGATTTGCTCGTGCATGCGACACAAAGGATCCTTTCTCTGAAGGAATTAGTTTGTACATGGGATGGAATTAACAGGTGACTGAAGCAGATAAAAAGTGGGAAGGACAAAGACAATTCAACAATTCTAAACAGCATAGAAAGAAGCATGAGCACACACACAGAGTCTAACCATTGCTAAGGGATCTATGCTCTGTTGAGAGTCCAGTAATGCCCACTTTGCTGCTTGATGGTCATAGAATCACAGAGTGATTTATGCTGAAAGAGATGTCTTGAGATCACCTCGTCCAACTCTGCTGGTTCAAGCAACATCAGACAGATTTGGATGCCCAGGACTGTGTCCAGTCAGGTTTTTAATATCTCCACTGATGGAGACTCCATAATCTCTCTGGGTAACCTGGTCCAGTGTTTAACCACTCCCATATTTATGTTGTGTGGATGTGCACGTGTTCATGTGAAATTTCCTGGGTTTTAAGGCCTCTTGTCTTGTCAGTAGGCACAACTGAGAGGAGTCAGGCTCCCTCTTCTTTACCCCCTTCCATCAGATATTTAAACACATAAGACCTCCCTGAGCCTTCTCTTCTTGAGGCTGAGCAATCCCAGATCTCTCAGGCTCTATTCATATGGAAGGTACTCCAAGTCCCTTAACCAATTTCATGGCCCTTTGTGGTCACTTGGATAGTGTTCAAGGGAGGGGAAAAAAAGGTGAAAGATCCCTTGGAATTTTGTTTGCTATGAAGTCTACTATCTTTGCTGAATTACCAACAGAGGGGTACGATTTTCCTTATTTTCATGTATTAAGCATATGCATTAATTTTAGAAATTATGTAACACTTATTGAGATGGCAGTTACCAGTCTGAAGGCACTGCATCCTTTAAAAAAAAAAAATGCAACATTCTCTGTGCCATGCAGAAAAACAAAAAACATACCAGTATTTAATACAGAAGGTTCCAAATCAACCTACTAAAAAGGATGGTGATTTCCCTGGAGTTAGCACAGGGCAAAACACATTCTCACACTAAGATTCCCATAAGGGAGGAGTCACAAATTAGGCAGAATTTATGCTCCAGCTTCCAGTCAGCATCAAGTTCCGTGACTGCTCTTCACACACAAACAGCTCTATCTTTAGAAGGATGCAGCTGGATATGAAACTGTCATTAACACAAGTGAAATTTGGGGTATAAACCCATGCTGCAGCAAGTTTAAGGAGATTTAGACTGCTAAAGGACTGGTTCCAGTTTTACAATTGGTTCACCTGGTTGGTCTTGCAGTATCAGTTTCCTGTTATCACCATCTGTATGACCTTGTGTGCACAGTAAGTCATTCAGGGTTTCTCCTGCTACTGATTCTTCTCCCCTCCACAGTCTGAGAGCATCCCCAGGAGTCCTCCCACCCTTCTCCCTAGGTTCATCCACTCTCTGAGGCTGTGGGCATCATCCCTGGGATACAAGGAGGCACAGCTAGAGGAAAGCTAACATGCCTACAGCTCCCCTACGTGACCAGCCCCCAGGCTTGAGTTACTTACAGTGATGGGCAGGTCTAGTGGGTTAAGCAGCTTGTCCTGCTGGCAGAAAGCAAAAAAAAGGCACAAAGAGAAGCAGACAGGATTTAGCTTGGAGTTCAGGAATAAGGCACAAACAGGGCACTAGAGAAGAAAAGCTTAACACAGCAAAGCTACACAATACACACATATGCACATCTTGCAGGTAGCTGAGACCATGGGAGTTTCCTCAGAGCAGGACAGTGTTTCATTTCTCACATCTGCCAGCAGGAATATCCCTCTAAGACTCAAGAAAGGTCCCTTTTTGGGGAGAGAGAGGTGGGGTGTTTTTTTTATTAAGCACATACAGCCCCAAGGATTCTACCCAGCCTACCTCTCCCATACACAATTAACTTAAAAAAACTTCCCATGCTGTCTGGAGGATTACTTTCTGTCTCTGAACATCTTTCAGAATCCTTTCTGAGCATCTCCTAAATATAGATGTGTGCTCCAGGACACATAATAAATGGGATGGTACTTTTTCCTCCTCTGTTGCCATACTGAAACAGCCACTTAAGTTCTTGGCAAGGTCTGAGCTCTACCTTGCCCAGACAATATGATTTCTGAGGCATAAACAGCCAGGCAGCAACCATTATTCAGGTTGAAAGTCAAAAGGCAAGAACAAACCTGTCTCTTGTCCTCAGGTGCCTTCAGGAACAGGGCATTGATCAAGGCAATGGCATATGTCTGAATCTCTTGGTTTGAGCTGCAGAAACAAAAAAGGGAGGCTTGTAAGGCAACAGGCAGTACAGAATATTACAGCTTGTTGCTTTACCTGCACCATGAGAACACTGGTAACAGCTGTCTTGCATTTTCAAAAGAGAAGCAGGACTCATGTAACCTATGCTTATGATGTCCAACTCTTCATCAAGCTTGCAAAAACCTGACAGAAACTTCTGACTGATAGATCCATTACCCAGAAGACAGAGCAGACTGCAGCCCAGCATCACCACAGTTTGTTTCCAATGCTGAAATTATCTCAATGCTGAAACCTGGTTATGGTACAGTGGTACATGGACACAGCTTGAAACTTGTATGGAGCAAGTTATTCTTCTCTCCTATGCCAATGGAAGCCACTAAAAGCAAACAGAACTAAGGAGGAAGAATGCTTCACTCAAGAACTTCTTCAGGTGCTTAGCCCCTCCCTACATCACACACAGCATGTGGTTACACTTGTCATGTTCAAAATAGCACAAAACTAAGCTTCTAAATGCCAATTATATTCTTCTGTCCTCATCCTGATATTGTATCAAATCCAGGTTTGGTTTTGCAATACTCTTAACTCTTTCTGGTGGTAGATCTTGGCTGGACACCAGGCACCTGCCAAGCCACTCTATCCCTCCCTCCTCAGCAGGGCAAGGCAGAGGAAAAAACAGGATGGGAAAAACTCAATATAAAGGCAGCTTAATAAAGCATAAGCAAAGGATGTGCATGAAAACAAAGGAAAACAAAAGATTTGTTCTCTACTTCCCATTAGCAGGTAATGTCCAGCCACTTCCTGGGAAGCAGGGCTCCAGCACAGGCAGGAGTTGCTTTGGAAGACAAATGTCATAGTAACAAATGCCCCTCATTCCTCCTTTCTCTTAGCTTTTACTGCTGAGCAGATGTCTCATGGTCAGTTTGGGTCAGCTGCCCTGGCTCTGTCTCCTCCTGAGATCCTGCCCACCCCCCAGGGTAGTGGATGAGGGGAGGAAACATTGGAGAGACAGTTCTGATGCTGGAGCACTGCTCAGCAGCAGCCAAAACACTGGGGTTTTTATCAACACCTTTTCAGCTCTGTGCACAGCACAGCACTGTGAGGGCTGCCCTTGGGAAGTGAACTCCACCTCAGCCAGACCCAGTGCACTCTTGCATCAAGCTCTTCTGATGAAAAGAAGTCCAGTGTATCACCTAAATGAACTGTTGTGCATGAATAGACTTTTTTCAAAAATATTTTTTATTTATTTAACAATACATGTAGAAATAAACTTTTTCTAAAAGACATAAAGCCAATACTTCTTTTAGCTTAAATACCTATTTTCCTCACTTTGTCATATCTCTGGATAACAACCATATTCTTTCTTCTATAGCACCCTTCCAAATCTTTTTAATTTTGGTCAATCTGCTGTACTTCAAACATACAAATCTCCATGCATCATCCTAGGTTTTTCTCGGGTCTCTGAGCTGCCCAGGTCTCTGAAGTCTGTCATTCACTTCTGCTCTCCTTTTCAGGGTTTCACCACACCTTTTCAAAAAGCATAACCATTTTCCAAATTAGTTTCTTCTCTTCTAACTCATCTCCTTTGGACTTGCTTCCATGGCCATGTTCTTCCAGAAAATATCCTCTGTTATGAACTGTTCCCTCCTGATGGTCTTGCCAAGAAAACCACCAGCAAATCCTGACTCACCCTCCACCTCCCTTTCCAAAATATTCCCTGCATAGATGCTTGCTTAAGTGTTTGTGTTCTGGAAGCAGTTAAGCACACACTTTTATGTCTTGAACAAAGATAATTTGCTTAAAAAAACTGCACAAAAGTGTTCAATGTTAGGACCAAATCTGTGTTTGACTAAACCAGAAATCATTAAGCTGAAAGAACTCTTTGCAGAACAAAGCTGCTGCAGTGTTCAGGAGAACTTGTTCAGCTTTTCTGTTAACCAAATTCAAATGTATAAAGATTCCAAGCACACACTGATGTTGATGCAATACTTTGTTTGCACTATAATTTTCTTAAACTACTGTTCACTGATTAAGGAGTATCAATCACATTCACAAATAGAGTTTTTCCACACGTTCAGAATTAAAAGGCTTGAGAAAAAATCCAACCTACTCAAAGCTCTAACAATTACATGCTGCTTTTTTATATGGAAGAGTAGAACTGACCTAGACAAACAGCCCTAAGAAACAGATATTAATTTGCCAGTTTGTTTGGAAAGAGAGGAAGGAAGTGAAGGGAATTTTTAATCCCTTCAAGCAAGAAAAGCAATTGTTTTCCTCCTTAGTACGCAGGACAAAACCCAGAAGATGATGAGCTCTTAGGTTCTAGGGGAGACAATTTAAGGAGGGGTAAAAGTGACAGACAGCTAGATGCAAAACTGTTGGGAAGTTGTTGTAGTGAAATGCAGGTTTGGTCCTAGCACTGAACACACTTGGGCAGTTATTTTAACCTAAATATCTTTTGTTCAACACTCATGTGCCCAAGTGCTTCCAGAACACAGAGCATATTTTTCTAGGATCTCACTTTTTAAAAAAATCCATTAGAAATCTCAAAGTTCAAGCAAGTTGTCATACTGGTAGTACTTCAAAAATATAACCTTGAAGTGTTTCAAATGTGAAAGGATGTATCGTTAAATAAACAAGTAGTCATAAAATTGGCATAAATCACAGCATTGCTGGGTGAACACTTACACTTGCAGGTGGGAAATGAGCTGCCCCACAGTGATCTCCTCTGCAATCTTCTGGTACAGAGTCTGGCTATTGAGCACCATGCTCTCCAGGATGGCCAGGGACCGCTGCAGGATGGACACATCCACCATGGGCTGACTCACATACCCTGCAATCTGAAAACACATCAGCCAGCTCAGCTGGTGCCCCTCCAGGAGGCCTTGCGGGCTCAGAAAGAGGGGTCACTGTGCTCTCAGAGAGTACTCAGCTTCTCAGTCTTTTGCTTTTCCTGGAAGATGCATTAAAGCATGAACAGAAATGGTATCCACTCACTCCCTCCTCCCAAACTCACCTGTTTGATGAAGGTTATTGAGACCATGTCCCAGGAGACAATTCCGTGGTCCATGAGCTCCAAGAAGGCAGTCAGGGTGAAAGCCAACATCTCACTGTAACTGAGAAATTGAAGAATTCAGTTACAAGAGATCTGCTGACAAGAAAAAAAAGCCTGCTCAAGCTGGATAAGAGAAAAATGTCACCACGTTCCCCTAATAAAACAGTTTGGCACCTGGGGGAGCAATGAAATATATGCATTTATGCAGATTAATTTTACTGTTTTGTATAAAGATCTTTTATTTTTCCTGGTTACAAGCACAAATTAAAATTATCAGCAGTAAGTCCCTAGTCCTGCCACCAGAGACTCACAACCACCTGGATCAGTACTTGGCTAATCAAAGGAACAAACATGTTTTCATATCAGAAAAAAAACCTAAGGAAAGTTAATTGACCTCTAAATATTGGAACCTGACTGGAAATAAAATGAAGGCACAGCATGAATTGTGGAAAATTTAATACATAACCACAAGACAGAAAGATAAAAGAGACCAAGGCAAAGATTGCAAAAAATGCCAAAAACATATTCGTTGCTAATATATAAGAAGAGCTATAAATGTTATTACAATAAGTTATCAAGACTTTAAAAATACTTTCAATGGAACATAACAACTGCAGCAGAAAATCCAAGTGAATTATTTGCATCATAGTTCACTGTGAATGTGCTTGAGGAAACTTCCAGAGCAGATCATGACTGCCTCCTCTTCTGCCTTGTGAGGTTTAGCAAATGACTAGAAAGGCTTTGCCTCCACAGATCAACATTTGCTATAAGGTCAGTTGCTTAATACCATTTCAGCAAGCAAAATCAGCCCCTCACTCAAGGCCTTCTTCCAGAGTCCTGGAATAAAGGAAACTTACTGGGATAGAAGCTTGGTCCCACTCTCCACGAGCCGTGTCAGCACTGTAATCCCTTCCATGTTGATGAACTCTGTGGCAAAGGTGACATCTGCTGAAAGTTTCGCCAGTTCCTTCATGGCATCCAGCCGGGCTTCCATGCTGTGGGACTGGATCCTCTCCATCAGCTGGCGAGCTGCCCTGGACTGGCAGGAAAGAGGGATGGTGCCAGTTACAGAGCAGTCACCTGCAGTCTGAGTCCTGCCAGCATCAGCATTCTGTCAGGAGCCCATGGGTGGGCAGGGAGAGCAGAGCCAGGGCTAGAGATACCAGCAAAGTCACATTCAGAAGCTGCAGTCAGCAAGTCTAAGACAGACTAAAAAAAGGCTTCTCTCAGCAACAGTTACAGCCAAGCAGGAGGTAAAAAGCTGCTTTGCATGTTAGAGCAAATGCCTGTTTTTCTCTTTGCTGAGGTGAGTGGAAGTGGATATGGAAATATGGAGCAACACCATTAAAGAAATACAGTATTAGTAAAAAGTCTCATAGATTCAAAGAGAAGCACAAGCACATTCTGTGTACCCAAGACACATTCTCTAAGATTTCTCAGACAGACCAATATCCTCTCAAATCCCTCCTGCCCAAGTACTCCCAGTTCTACTCACCCAGCTCTATGCCATGACACTTGCACAAGAAAGTTTTAAGAACTTAAATAAAAAGAAAGCTGCAAAAGATTACTTTTGAGGTCACAATAGCAAGAATTCAACAGGAACAATATCTCCTCTTCATCTAATTTGTCTCTATTTTAATTTTTTACATTCAGTCATTGGAACTGTTGCTTTCTGACTGGCCATGCTGAGTGCACTCATATTGAGAATGCATTTGTCAGGTGTCTCACAGCATTCTAATCTAGGAGATGCATTAAAACTGTAGACTGGGTTTATTTACAGGAAGTCCTATAAAAGGGCAGAGCATCCAAAGGAAAGACACACAGCACAGCCAGGATGGAGAAGAAAGAGTGAGTGCCTCACTGCATGGAAGGATCCACAACAAAGGAAACCCCCCTGCAATTTGGGGAGAAGGAGAAAGAAAAGCCAAGAGGCAAGAAACAGCCTGTCATCCATGGGGAGTTACTGAGAAAGAGGGAGGTGAGGAAGCATTTACCGGGGACACTGCCAGCTGTAGGATAGTTCCATTCTTGATGTCACAGCGAGTCTGAAAGAAAACACAAACTTGAACTGTGGAAATGTGGTGGGGGGAAGAACCCAACTGGATCTACAGTGCACATCTGTATGCACAAGGGGCTCCTATGCCACACAACCTTACTGAGGGTACTGAACTTGAGTGCCTGAGCTCCCACACCCACAGGCATGCAAAGGGAGCAGTGCAAAGCTCCTTGGCTGAACAGCACCACTTCACTCTGGGTCTCTCTGAGAGCAGAGATGCTGCACCCCAAGGAAGAGTGCCAGTATTGTTCCATGACTGTAATCCAAGACTCTCACCCAGGACATCAGCAAACTGCTGCCTCTCACACTGACCTGCTCTGTGATGTACAGCTGAGGACCATCAGCATAACGCAGCGTGTAGTACTCGGGGTTTGGCAATGACCACCTGGCAGAGGAAGATGAAGGATACGTTAAGCTTCTTCCTCCTCTTTCTTCTGGCTGTCAATTAGGAAATGGAGCTTGATCCCAGGAAGCAGCAAAAGAACTTTCAAGCAAAGCTTTAGCAGGGGAAATTAGGTCTCCCAAAGAGGAGAGAAAAGTCCTCTTGAGGACGGTGTAGGACTTCAGCCTACTCAAAATCAACTCTGTGGAGCATCTGAACAGGCCTACACTTCATGAACAACAGGATGGGCCAATCCTCAGAGACACTGACCCTAGGGCATACAAATGCACATACTTAGAATTGGAATAAAAATGGAAGGCCCTCATTTCCAGGAGATCCTTTTCTTCACAATTTAAACCCCAGCCCATTCCATGGCCAAAACTGGCTGCAGGCAGCATGGACTGTGCTAGCAGCACATTAACAAGCAGCAGACTTCCACAGTAACCAGCAAGATTTGTCAGCAGGACAGACTTTCTCCACAAGGATTCCCAGAGAACTACTCACCCATCACAGACCTCCTTGATGATGGATGCAAGAGGCCTTTTCTAGAACAGAAAGAGAGTCCTCAGTAGCCGTGTTCCTCTCAACCAGAAAGGAATACTGCCCATTTCTATGCTTCCCACATTCCAGTATCAATGCTGGGGTGCCTTTCCTCCCCCATCTGGTTACCAGGTCTCACCTGATCTATTTCCAGCAGCTGGGCATTGGCACCTGGCCACTCAACAGCCACTTTCACAATGTCTGAAGGTGGTGGCATTGCTCCAGACTCCTCCAGGTACCTTTACAACAGCATACAGCTCCACACCTGCTAAGAGAAAGGATAGTGAGCATATTCTCTGAAAACTATTTCACTTGCTACACTGGATCTAACACCAAGCTTCAAAACACCTAAGATCAGCCTTATGGTTTCCTGGGCCTGACAGGGACAAAACATCCAGCATTAGCAGAGATCAAGGCTTCACACTAACAGCATGTTGTGAAATTGTATGCCCAGCCTCATCACCTGAGAAATACTTCTGAGAGCTTGTTGGGGCACTCACAGGAAGGAGGGTCACTGACCTTCAAAGACCCATTTTCTGTACTGGCAGCTCAGTTTGCAGGACTACTAAAGCAGCAGCTCCCTAAGCTCAGATGCTGTCTGTAGGGGAGAGCAGGCACAGACTGCACAGGTAGCCTCCCTCCCACAGGCTGGTGTTTACTCATGCCCCATCCAAATTTCTCAGATAACTTGATCCACTCAGGATACCCAAATTGGCTCTTAGGCAAAGCAGCAGCAGCTAGCTTTATCCTATTCCCTTCCTGTAACATCATAAACCCAAAACATGAGCACCCATCACAGAAAATAAGGTAACTCAGCAATCTGCTCTGGAAGTCTACCTTTCACTCCTTTATCTGCCTTTCAGAGCATAAGCTTGTGTTCAGGGTTTGGTCCCAGTCACTTGCCAGACACAGTGGTTTGTACCCAGAAAACTGAACTACATGGCTTCTGCACTTCTGTGACAGCCAGACTTTGTCCACTCTACTACCCTCTACCACCTGGGAAGTATCTGGCAAGCCAGATTCAGAATTTCATGATATTCTGGAAAGCCTCCCCCAATTCACAGAGATGGCTACAAGTCAGTGCTCCAGGCCTTCTCTTTCTGCTTGAGTATCAATCCCAAAAATGGCTTGTATTTTCTTAAAACTCATTAAACGACTGTAAGACTAAACACATCCCATGCAGAAAAGTGCCAGTCAAGTCAGGTTCAAAATAACATCTCTGGCCTTTCAGATAAGCAGCACACATTAACAGGCCTTGAAAAAGCAGCAAACTCACGGCACCAAATCAGGGCAATTACCAGCATACAACGAGTACTCCCCAAAGAGCCCAATTTGTATGACACCCCCAGACCTGCAGGGTACACAGGTTTCCATGTATTAAATCTAGACACAGACAGGCAGTTCCCAAGTGGTGTGTGATTTCCACTCAGTGTTCTCCAGCAATTAAGGGCTATGATGGGCTAAACCTGAAAGCCAGAGAAAATGTCAGTCCTGTGCAGAAGCACACACACAACATCCCCAGTAACCAGCCTGTAATAACTGAACAGGTAATTACCTCTCCCATGAGCGAGCCAAGTCACAGCCACAAAACATCTAAATCCATTCAGTGTTCAATGCACAACAAATACACAGTGAAGTGACAAGGCTCAAAGATTACTCCCTGAGTGTTAAGAACAGAATTTGCAACTTTTAAAACTAATTTACCCATGAGTAATTATGCATGAGTAATTAGCATCTAATTACCACTCCTCCCTTCAGCCTCTTGCAGTAGTCATAGTCTTTTATTTGTATTGTGAGTGGCAAGTTGCTACTGAAAAGTACAAGGAAATACAGCACTTTATATGCCAAAACAAAGATGTCCAGATTACTAGAAGTGGAAGCCTTTATAAATCTCTAACTTGTCTTTTCCCACTCAAAGAACACTCCTCATTCAGAGAGGGGAAGTGCCCATTAAAACAGAAAAGCTGGTACGAGGGGAAATCCTGCAGAAATCATAGAACACTGAGGTTGGAAAACACCTTCTAGGTCATGAAGTCCAACAATAAACATAACATTGCCAAGTCCACCACTAAACCACGTCCTTAATAACCATATAAATGTCCTGTTTCATCTCCCAAAAAAAGTACTACAGAGGCACACAGCACCTAGAGGTCACACACTCTACCTGCAGCTCCCCTGATACCCTCGCCACCAAAACCAGGGACCAACCAAGTTGTATTGCACTACCTTGGTATCTCCAAAAAAAAAGCTCTCAGCTGCATACAAATTCAAAGTAACTCACCATATTTAACAGTTATTTCTGCCCCAAATTTCTTCCATAAATGAGCACCCACTCATGACTGACAACCACGTTCTCTATTCCAATCAGTATTCAAGGCACAGCAAATACACAGTGAAAAAAACAGAGCTTCAGGACTGATTTTGTTTTTTCACAGCAGCACCATGGAACACATACCACAGGTACCTCTACCAAGGCAGAGATCTGAACACCAAAGTGACTTGGCTAAGGAGAACCCAGAGAAGTAGGCATTAATAATTTAAAAATGTAGGAGACTTTTTAGAACAGTCTTGGTCAAACAATGCTTTGAAGAAGCAACACAGATCGATGGTTCAGCAGAAGCAGCTTTGCAGAAGAGGACAAGGAAGACCAGACTACCAATACAAAGGGTACTTCAGGTCAGCCTCTTAACATGAGGCTGTCTGCCAAAAGCATGCTTTGAAAAGATTTCACTGTGTGTTTGCAGACAAGAGGGGTGTCAAGATGTTTGATTTTACAATGGATATTTTGCAGTGCAACAGTGATAGAGCTGATAAAATTGTTCAGAAGCTCTTGTGAAGAAGTACAGACCATGATGTTGCATAATTGTGTTTCTCAGTCAGTCACTTATGTGCTCTCACAGAACATTCTTCTCAACAGCATGTAAACAATTTCTCATGGTTTTGTACAGGGAGATGGAAGCCAAGCTAAAATGCATAAAAAATTAATTCAGTCTGCTTCTGCAGAGTGAGATCTGTCATACAAAGCAGTGGTGCAGGGGTAGCCGCAGGGCAAGGAAAAATCAGCAAAGCCACTAAAAACACACTATTCAAAAGACTTCTGAGAAGCTGCAAGCTAAAACAACTAGAGTATTTTAAGCAGAATTTCCCTATTCACAAACTCAATCTTCTTTTCATCACAGATAGAGAACAAAGTGTGCTGCACACAGAATGAAAATGAGGACGATGAAAGAACATTTCCTGAGAAAGAAAAGCTGCCTGGTAGAATCCCCCAGTCAACAAGTGACTAGCTGCAGCTTCTGAAACCTGTAGATGCAACAGAACACTCTCAGCAGTACCCAGCAAGTCCCCAGATGGTACCAACTGGCCAAGCTAAAGTTGGAAGTGATGCTGGCAGAGGGGCTAACGGGACAGGTGGGCAGAGAAGACACATTCCTTGGCCAAGCAGCATGAAAGGGTAGGGGATAGCAGAGTCCAACCCAAAGGCTACGCGGTTTTCTGTTACCTCACATAACAAGCAATGAGAAACATCGCTCTCTAGATAAACCACAGAGCCAAAGGGCCCAGATTCCCTGCCTCTGGAATCCTACATTCCTCCAAAGGCCTTCTACGGTTGCACTTTGGCTGTAAAGCCCTAAACCTAAGGGCCCTGGTCATGCACATTTCACCGCAGTACGGCAGAGACCATCTCTTGGCAAAGACAGAAACTGATAGCAACAGGCAAAAAGAGAACTGCTTTATTATTTTTCATCAGTCAAGCGACCTCAAAGCTGCCAGCTAGGTGGCAACCCCTGAAGCTTGGCCCAAAACCCAGCTTAAGGCAGTAAACAATAAATTTTTTTGCCAAGCACTGTCCGTGCTGTGCCTCGGCTCCCGAGGGAGCACCAGCCTCGCCCCTCTCGGGGGCTGCTCGGGCGGGCGCGGCCCCTCCGGGGGCAGCGCGCCGGGAGCGCGGCACAACCGGGGCTGCTGCGGCGGGGCCGGGCCGGGCGGAGGAGGAGC
>VZTR01021376.1:529427-552335 GCA_013400775.1 Chaetops frenatus | reverse complement strand
CAACTGTTGCAGCAGCAGCAGCAGCAGCGGCGGGGGGAGCACGGAAAGCCGCAACCATGGTGAGCCGGGCGGGCCCGCGGGACAGGGGGCCTGCGGTGCAGCGAGCCCCGCTGCGGGCCGGCCCGCGGGTAACGCGGCGCTCTCTTGCAGACGGTGGGGAAGAGCAGCAAGATGCTGCAGCACATCGACTACCGCATGCGCTGCATCCTGCAGGATGGCCGCGTCTTCATCGGCACGTTCAAGGCCTTCGATAAGCACATGAACCTCATCCTCTGCGACTGCGATGAGTTCCGCAAGATCAAGTGAGCGGTGGGGGTGTACCCGGCCCGGCTCCCCAGCGGGGGCGGCCTCGGGGCGAGAGCCGGGTCACCGGTGGGGCCTCGTGTGCTGCCGGCTCCTACAAAAACAGCCATGGGTTTAGTCTCGTTTCGAAATCCCCAAACTGCTGAGGCTTACGGGGCGCTTTGTTTCAGTTCTTCCCTAATAACCAGCATACACGGTGCCAGTTGTAGCAGTTTAGACGTTTCTATGTACTTAGTTTGAGGCATATAAAAATGTGCTTCTCTCTGGAGAAGCAGCCTCGTCATATATTTTGTTGTAAGCTCAAAGAGCAGCATTCATTCGTTCTATTTTTTTCTTCTGTTTTGCAATGTTTTTTTTCTCACTAGACCTAAAAATTCAAAACAGCCAGAGCGGGAAGAGAAACGAGTCCTTGGTCTTGTGTTGCTGCGAGGGGAAAACCTGGTGTCCATGACAGTTGAAGGACCACCTCCAAAAGATGTAAGAATGAGCAGAGAACTAAGGAAAAAGGGCGGGGAAATCTGATGATTTTGCTTCTTTGCAGGGGAACTCAACTATTGTGTTGTTGTAGACTTCCAGATGCTGTTGTGACTAGGTCCAGCAAACTTCACTGCAGGAAGCTCTAATTCCTTTGTGGGCTTAGACATTTAATTGGGCAAAGGAAGGCTGTGGGCATCTCTAGGATCTGAGGACTTCTGATAAATGTTTCTTTTGTGGGGCTCTGTTTTCAGACTGGAATTGCCCGGGTACCCCTTGCTGGAGCTGCTGGAGGACCTGGTGTTGGGAGAGCAGCAGGGAGGGGAGTGCCAGCTGGTGCTCCCATGCCGCAGGCTCCAGCAGGATTAGCTGGTCCTGTCAGAGGAGTGGGAGGACCATCCCAACAGGTGAGATACTATGACTTATGTGGCTTTTATTTTTAGGTACCAATGTGATACAAGAAATTGGTGTAGTGGAAGAACTGTAATCTTAGTTTCTGTTACCACAAACTTTGAGCCTAGTGTTACCACAAACTTTGAGCCTAGTGAGAGGCTTTTTTTGGTTCTAGATCTCCTTTAGTATTGTCCTCTGTGACAGAAGAAAAGGGCTGAAAGGTGCAGCTTTTCATACATAATTCAAGTGCTATCCATTGAATCGTATGATAGGCTGTAGCATTATTTAGTAAGTTAAGAGAAGACTGGTTTAATTTGCTGAAGGGGAATTTCAGTTATTTTTTTAGTTATTATTACAAAGCAGGTGCTATTTTTCTGAGCCTGTTTATTCTGTCTACAGGTGATGACACCCCAGGGTCGTGGAACAGTTGCAGCTGCTGCTGCAGCAGCCACTGCCAGCATAGCAGGAGCCCCAACTCAGTACACACCAGGGCGTGGGGGTCCTCCCCCACCCATGAGCAGAGGAGCCCCTCCTCCAGGTAGGAATTACTCTGTGGAGCTCACGTTTTGTCGTAAAATTGGCGATAAAATTTTTCTGATGAAAATCTGGTATTATGGGAGATCCCCTGATACCCAGCTAGTGCCTTGAATATTCAGGTGCTTGTACATGCTTGTTTTTTCTCTGGCTTAAGGAATGATGGGACCTCCTCCAGGCATGAGACCACCAATGGGCCCACCCATGGGAATGCCACCTGGCCGAGGGGCTCCGATGGGAATGCCCCCCCCAGGCATGAGACCACCACCCCCAGGAATGAGAGGTGAGCAGGGGTTATCCCACCTGCCTGGGAGCTCCAAGAAGCTGTAACATAATGTTTGAAGGGTGATGCATTCCAGTGTTTCTCCAGCTCTGCTAGTTGTCATACATGCTTTGGTGCCAAAAAGGGGTTCTGTGGCTACTTTGAGCATGGAGAAAATGTCTTTTTTTGTTTAGTCTTTCTGCTTCTTTTCTCTTCAACTCTTTACTTTATTCCCAGGACCCCCTCCACCTGGCATGCGCCCCCCAAGGCCGTGAGAATTCTGTACTGTACCTCTGGAATGGGAGAAGAACAAGGAGCAGTACCACCTGTCAGACCTTTGCTATGTATATTTTATATCTACTGCTGGTAATGTTTGCCCTTTTTAATAAAGCTAGAAAAACTAGGACTTGGAGTCACTTGTGCTGGTCTGTTTGCAGCCATTACTTTTTACTGCTTGACTTTGGTCATCCCAGACAAGCAGGCTTGAAAAAAAAAAGCTTTGTATAGGCAGAAATTGACAGTTGGTCTGCATTCCTTATAGGAATTAAAGCATAGCAATGGAATTTTACAAGGCTGATGGAAAAAAAAGAGATTGGGAGACTGGAGATGGTCAAAAATTAAAGAAACCAACCATCTTTGCGAGTGGTAGTTTGAAAAAGTTTTTTTCCTATTATAGAAATGGTTTCTGAACCACAACAATCTCTTTTCAGTTCTGTTAATTATTTGAGATCACAGAAGTGTATGAGTAAAACTTAGTCCAGTTTTTACCTTAAAGATGACTTACATGAACTAGAAAGATGTAACATATTCCAGCTCTCAGCTGTTCTAGCTATCCATAAAACAGAGTAAACATCTTAAAAGAAAAATAATCCTTTATTTTATGGGCTGCTACAGCTGTTTTCATAGTCTTCAAGCAGGTATTTGACAAACATCCCAGAGCCATTCCAGAACTTGAAGAAAAACTTCAATTTCAATGAGGTCATCTCCTTGCAGTACTACAAAATTGAGGGCCTGTACAGTGTGTCTGAAATTACCCATTTGGTAATTGCCAACAGTTCTTACTTCCTCTTGTACCTGAAAGAAAAGATAATTTGAAATGACATTCCATCAGCCCAACTCTCAACGACAGGTGAGGAGCAGCACTGAGCATTTTCTAGGCAAAATGGTGTCCCAAGTAGAAGCCTAGGAATGTGCTATTAAAGGCACTATCCTGTGTTACCACCAGCATCAGACCTGCAATAAGAGGGCACTGCAGAACCAACAAACCCTTTTAGGAAGGGCCTTTAAACATTCACAAGAGGAAGATGAAGAAAGCAGGGGAAAAGCCCCAAAACTTGAACAAGAAAGTAAAAGGAACTATACCTGGACTTGGATTTGAAGTTTCCTCCTTTCCTGCGTTGGGCAATACCCAAGCGTTTTCGATCTTCAAATGATGGGCTTTTGAGAGAGAGGGAGGGAGGGAAGACAGGTCAGACAAGTCACAAAATTGTATCACTAGGACAGGTACTTGTCAAAAGAACCCTGCCCACCTTTTCCCCTAATATCAGTCAAAGTATCCCTCAGAAAGTACAGAGGTGCAAACAAGTTCCCATCTACTACAGTCTGCACTAACGTAGACCTGCCAAGACCTTACCCAGCACGGTACTGCTTCAGAGCCTTCCTGCTCGTGTTGGTCAGCTCTTCATCAAACACAGACAATTTTTTCTTCTTCTTGGGACCTAACAAACAGTAGTCAGAACACTGGTTGTAAATGGAAGGACACAGCATCATCACAGTACTCTTGAACACAACAATTAGCCTAAGCATGAGGCAAATGACTGCAAACATGGACCCTTGGCCAGCATTTGTGGCCATTCCTCCAAAGATCAGTGCCTGTCTCTATACAAACTAGATAATTTACCTATTTCTAGCAAAATAAGTGACATAAAGTAAGTTAGCTGTAAAACAAAAGTCTCTACCTGCTGGTGCTGCTGCTGGTTCCTCTTCTGGCAAGGCTCTGGCTCTCTTTGCTCGGCGATTCCTCTTTGCCAGCCGCTCAGCATACATTTGAGATTTCAAGATTTCAAACTGTGACCTTTCCTCTGGCTGAAAGGTATTAAAATACAGGTTTTGGTAATGTGAAGCTTTGCTAAGGGAAAACTATGATAGTCCACCCAGGGTCCCACTTGTCTACAAATGTACTCACTGTCATTTGGGCTTTTTTCTGTGTGTCCTGTACAAATTTCTTCCTTTTCTTTTTTCCTCGTAATGCTAGGTCAAATTCCTGTAGGGCTTTAGCCACTGGAAAGAGAAAGAAAAACAGAATAAAGCACAGAGCAGAGACCAGCTGCAGCTATAGAATTTAACTTGGCAACAGCATCATGACTCACATTTCTCTTTCTTCCTCTCCTCACGGGTCTGGAACCAGCTCCGCTCCTCACTCTCAGTCTCTTTTTTTCCTGTCTCCAGCTGCTTCTTGGCCTTGTTAATCTGTGATAATTCAGGCAAGATGTGACCTCATGGTGGCTAAAAAATACACTTCTCTTCCCTTTCTAAAGTAGGCAGGTTAAATACACTTAGGGTAACCTCATAATGGACTATATCACACCAGATACTAAAAAAAATTGCTTACCTGGGCCTCTGACTGCTGCATCTCACGTTCCTCACGCTCCAAGCACAGAACTGCATAGATATCTTTCTCTAGGTTCTCAATCTTCTCCCGAAATTTCAATATGACATCTGAAAACAATACCAAGTGAACATCAGAGGCAGCTTACATGAGGTCCATCTTGTTTTTCAGCACCTCTTTTAGTGTCCCTCTGTACCACGGTATTTCCTTGTGCACTCTCCAGCTCTTTACCTCAGTGAAGCACATACCTTGGGGGAGGATTCTGGCTTTCACTGCTGTTTTGGCAGTCTTGACAATCTCCTTCAGCATCTTGCGCTCTTCCTCACCCACAAGAGAAACTGAACGACCAGCCTTGCCTGCCCTGGCTGTCCGACCCACACGGTGAACATAGTGTTTGATGGTGTTAGGCATGGTAAAATTGATTACCTGTAATAGAAACAGTGTTAGCAGGGAAACAACATGAAAAGCCTCACTAAAAAGCCCAGCACTTTAAATACTCACTGTTTTAACACCTTCAATATCGAGTCCACGTGCAGCCACATCTGTAGCTACCAGGATATCAATCTGCTCATCCTTAAAGCGCCTGAGCAGAGAAAGCAAATGCATTAGCAACGAATGTAGCTATCTGCTTCTGCCCTAAAACTTCCAACTTGGAACTTCTTTTCAGCCTAGGCTCACCAACTAAGCCTGCTAATACCTGAGTGATTCCAGCCGCTGTGTCTGAGACAGGTTCCCATGAAGCTCCCCAACCCGCAGGCCCATCAGGCCCAGCAGGATGTGCATGCGGTGAGCTTGCTTCTTGGTCTGGGTGAAAAGCATCACGTGATCTTGGAAGGTTCGTGTCAGCAGAGCTAAAAGAAAGTCCTCTCAGAAGCCTGCTCCACAGTCACTCACTGATTCCAGCTTGCCTTGGCTTATCACTAACCTGTTACAATGGCCTCCCGGTCCCCCTCCCGGTTGGGTCTGATCCGGATAAATTCCTGCCGCAGGAAAGGCGCAACATCTGTGTTGCTGTTCACAAAAATTCGGACGGGATTTTTCAGGGAAACAGAAGCCAAATCTTTCACCTACAAAAACAGGTTAAGAAAAAAAAGTCCACATGATTTCTGGTAAAAGACCTATCAAACTGCTGTTCAACTTCCTCCCTCAATATGCTTCTCAGCAGCTTGTCTTACCTCCTCAGTCATTGTGGCAGAGAAAAGCATTGTCTGACGGTGGTGGGAACACAACCTGATTATTTCCTTCATCTGTTCCTCAAAGTATTCATCCAGCATCCTGCACGGGAGAAAAACAGCAAGGTAAGGCAGCTTCACCTGGGCCTGGCCAAGAAACATTACATAAGGCAGGACAACAAGGACAGAGAGGGATGGAGAAAGGAAAGCAGAAAACTGCCATGTTTTTCAGTGCTGTCCTGCTTACCCTACCTGTCTGCTTCATCCAAAATCAGCACCTCAACACTGCTCAGGTGGAAAGAAGGGCAGTTGTGGAGATGGTCAATCAGTCGCCCAGGAGTGGCAATAAGAATGTCTGGCCCTGAGCGCAGAGCAGCTTCCTGAGTCTTCACATCCAGGCCACCTGAAAAAGAGGGAATACAGATTGCTGACCCCTCGAGCATACTGCAGCAGAGTACAGGGATGCAAACTGCCTGAGGAATGGGAAGCACCTCAGATTAAACCACATTCAAAACCAGCAATGACCCCATATTTTCCTTCTCAGAAACCAGTAAACAAGTACTGCACAATACTGGAAAGCAACATTTTAAACCACAGTGTATCTACTAGAAGCATAATAACCATACAGCTTCCAGTTTTACAATACAGAATTCCCAGTTCCATATAGTGGTTTACAGTGTGCTGTACAATTCACATAAGTAACTTAACACTCACCTACTGCCAGGCAAGTTGTGACACTGCTGAACTGTGCCAGCTGTTTTGTGACAGAGTGCACCTGAATACCCAGTTCTCGTGTTGGCACCAGAACCAGTACGCGTGTTATTGGAGCCTGACGAGGTTTGTAAATCAGGCGCTCAAGGACAGGCAATATGAAGGCAGCTGTTTTACCTGAAAAAAAACAATTAAGAAGGGTTACCAATTATTGTGAATAGCTAATTCTCTGTTTCTAGTGCCCTGCTTAACCCCCTACCTGTCCCAGTGGCAGCACAAGCACATATATCCTTTCCCAGAAGACCCACTGGGATACAAGCCTTCTGAATCGGGGTTGGTTGCTTGAAGCCAAGAGCTGTGATTGCCTACAAAGGAGAGAGAGCAACTAAACTCTGTCTCTGGCACAGCCACACCACAAGTACTGTGTCCAACTCCTGACACATGGACACATGGACATACTGGAGAGAGACCAGCAATGAGCTCAGAAGGTTATGAAGGGCTTGGGAGCCCCTCACATCTGGGGAAAGGCTGACAGAGCTGGGACTGCTCAGCCTGGAGAAGAGACGGCTCAGGGGGAAACTTGTCAATGTCAATAAATGCCTGATGGGAGGCTGGAAAGAGGATGGAGCCAGGCTTTGTTCAGTGGTGCCCAGAGACAGATGCAATGGGCACAAACTGAAAGATGGTAACAGATGTGTTTAGGTTCCCTCTAAACACCAGGAACCACTTTTTCACCTCAAGGGTGACCAATCACCAGCACAGAGGGCCCAGAAAGGTTGCAGTCTCCAACGCTGGAGATATTCAAAGCCATCTGGACACGTTCCTGGGCAGCAACTCTAGGTGGCCCTGCTTGAGCAGGGGTTGGACAAGATGACCTCCAAGGTCCCTTCCAACCATGCTGTGATAAGTCTTGCTCAAGATGTTGTTAACACATTCAATCTTTGATTGACACAATCAAAGAATACTTTCCATTAACCTATAATAACAGCTCCTAAGGACTATCACACTAGCTCACAAATTATGTCCTTGTCAGAGAGGTTGCAAAGCAAAGAGAAATTTGACAGCTCTAATTGGTGCTAGGGAGGCTGTACAACATTCTTCAGAGTAATGTGTAATAAATCAACCAGGTAAATACCTTTAGCAAAGGTCGTGAAAGATTCATGTCCTGGAATGACAACTTATCATCATATTGAGAGGCATCTTCAAAAAAGCTCTCTGCTTCCTAGAAACAGGAACAACAACAAAACTGGAACAACGCAACACATGCAGTAACACAATGTGTTATCAAATGGCTCTGGGCTAGGTTTTGAGCTACAACTTGTTAACCAAAGCAAATTCCCCCACAAGAAATACTGGAGGAATTTGACTAGTTTTGAAGACTTACCACTTCTCCCTTTTTTGATCTTTTCTTTTCCTTCACTTTGACTTTATCTGCAGAGAAAGAGAAACATGACAGGAATTAGTAAGCACAACTAAACCCATAACAAGATGTTGTGAGCTATCTTAACCTTGAAATGTCATACTTTTTGCTCTCAATTAAGATATTTCTGGAAAAAGTAGAGGCATGTAATGGAGTAAAATTGACAAGTAAATATCCTTGTTCAGAGATGAGTTCAATTATGGCTATCATTCAAAGTAAGCTGGATTAAAATCAGAAGGAAGGTTGCAGAAAGCAAACAGAGTATTAAAGGTTTTTGCACACTCCCAGCAAGGCTTCACTACAGACTTTTCTACAGTGAGCCAACACTGTGTCAGATTCTTGTCCACCTCAGGGTGTACTGCTGATACCTGCTTTTGTGAAGATACTTTCATCATCCAGTGAGTACTCAGACTCCACATCTTCTTCATCCCTACTGCAATCCTCACACTCCTTCTTTTTGGTTTGATCATCTTCAGCCTCTGCACCTTCATCTTTCACTTTTGCTTGTTTAGCTTCCCTTTCCTAAAAAAAAAAAAAATTATGAAAATGTTTTAAAAAGAAAGGATTTAAAGGAAACTTCAATCCTTTGTGAGTCTGTTTGTTACTATGAGCCCATTCACAAATCTGCGGTTTTGCATAACTTTAATCATTAATAATTCTGCAACCTCAGCCACTCAGCAACACATCAAGTGGCAAAAAACCCAGCCGAAGTGATGAGCTGCAGCCAGAGCACCCTGGCTGAGGGAATGGCCAAACACATACCAGTCTTTTCAGCAATGAGAAAGACCCTGACCTGGAGCTTCCTTTTCTGTCTCACTTTCTCGATCTTCTCATCCAGCGTCGTAGCTGCTTTCTAGGCAGAAAATCACAGTAAGGGAGCTGTAAGAGGAGCCCAGGAGAGCAGCGGGCGCTGTGGCCTGTGGCACCGCAGCTCCATCCCGGTCTCAGGCCTCACCTTCCCGCGGAGCTGCCGCAGAGCCGCCGTCCAGGCATCCTCCCCGCCGGCCTCCGCCTCCCCGAACACGAACTCGGCACTGAAGTCCCCGCGGAAAGCTCCCCGCCGCCTGGGGCCCGGCGCCTGGAGCAGCTCCTGCGGTAACACCCGTGAGCAAGGACCGCGGCCCGGCCCCGCCGCACCGCCCCGGCCCGCAGCTCCCGCGCCTGCCCGGCCCCACCTCCTCATCCTCGGAGTCGCCAGATTCGGAGTCCACGGGCACCACGTCCCCTTCGGCGATGGTGCCCACCAGGCCCAGGCTCTCCAGCGTGGCCATGGCTCCGA
Source organism: Chaetops frenatus (assembly GCA_013400775.1). NCBI lineage: Eukaryota > Metazoa > Chordata > Aves > Passeriformes > Picathartidae > Chaetops > Chaetops frenatus. The sequence continues at coordinate 543,179 of VZTR01021376.1, read as the reverse complement.
CCCGGAACCCGGCGGGACACGCGTGCGCTGGGCCGGGCTGGGGGCCGGGCCGGGGGCCGGGCCGGGGGTCGGGCCCGAGTGGGTGGGCAGAGCGGCGGCTGCCTCCGCCCCGCAATGCCGGGAATGGAAACCGAAAGAAGCCGTACCAGGGCCAGACAGGGGGTAGTGGGGTGCGTTTCCCATCCTTTGCGCTTCCCCTCTCTTTCTCTTCCCTTCCCCTTCTCTTCGCTTCCCCTTCCCACAGGAGCTGGAGAGAGAAGGAGAAGCTCCGTTTCGGAGGCGCTGCCCGCCGTTGCAGGGGGGCGGGGGCTCTGCCCACCGGGCGGGACTTGCGGGGAACTGGAAAGTGAAACTTTGCGGGGATCTGGAACGGGCAGCACTGTTGGGTGTGGGGGCAGACGCGGCGGCTCCCGGGCTGTGCGGGCAGCACCACGCCGGCCACGGTCCCCAGCGCCCAGCGCTGCCCTCGCCCCGGAGAGGTGGAACAGACCCGGAGCAGTCCGCGGCCGGGCGATGGAGGGTCCTGGACAGGAGCCTCACGCCCAGAACCTCCGAGGTGGAGCGAGAGGTGAGGGTCCCCCGGGGAATGCAGGGCAGGAGGGCTGGGGGGGTTGCTGGTACAGGGGGATCTGCTACTCCCCTGCCTGTGTACAGCGAAATTTTCTCTCATGGCTGAGTTTCAACGCATCCTTATTTGCATTTGGGGCCATGATGCAGCAGCCTCTTGCTATTTGTTCCTGCTAGCAGTCACTTCTTCCCTAAGGCATCCTGTGGGTAGCCTGACAAAGGCTCTGTGGGCTGTGCTTCTGGCTATTCCGAGAGGCTGGCCTTTGAGCAGAAGCTCCATTTTTTGCGTGTGCTATGTACAGCCAGTTCAAGCCAGCTGTGGCGTCCTCTGGCATTATTTCACTGGTGACTAACTCCCGAGGAAATGCTGTCCTGTGCAGGAACATCTTTCGCCTTCTTACTTCTGCTTTCAGTTCTGTGGAAAGAGCTTTTGTTTTTTAGTGTCTTCATAGCTCAAGTAAACTCTAAGCACGGCATTCTCTTTAGCAGTTAGATAAAGGGGTGCAAATGAGACATCAGTTTGAAAGTGTGTGTGCAAATATAATGATTTTTAACTTGATGTCAAATGCTTAAAATATGCTGACTATCAGGTGAAATGCTCATTCATCTTTGTTGGGAGGCATGTTAAGTTGGTTGATTTATAATTAAGGAGTGTCTTTTTTTTTTTCCTTTTTTTTTAAAGGGCATGCACTTCATTTGGACACTGGCTATATAGGAAGAGGTAGAAACAGAACAAATAATGTACCAGGCAAGGCACCTCAGTTAGGAGAAAATCTCCAAGACAGTAATTATACTCTTTTACTTGGGCAAAGAGAAGAGAGGTTTGGTGGTTGTATTTCAAAGGTTCCTCAATCAAGTAAGAATAAACTAAGAATCCAAGGTGAGCAGGCCAACAATGGAGCCACAGGACTCTGGAGTAAACAGGAGAATGAGGGAAGGAGAATGAGGTATCAAGGTGGGCAAACACATGAGAGGGCCAGAGAACCCTGGAATGAGCAAGAAAATGCATTTGGAGGAAGGAGGTCTCAGCTTGGACAAGCCCATGAAAGGACCAGAGGACCCTGGAATGAGCAAGAAAATGCATTTAGAGGAAGGAGGTATCAAGGTGGACAAGCTCAGGGAGGAGCTAGAGGGAGAGGGAGAGGGCTGAGGAGTAGGTGGGAAAATGAAGGTAGCAGAGGTAGGATGCGGCCTCAGGAGAATCCTCATTTCTACCAGAATGCTACCCCAGGTGGTGCCCACCACAGTGAGCAGCCTTGGCAAGGCAGAAGGATTGGCTATAAATTCCTTGAAAGTCTCCTTGAGAAAGACCCCTCAGAAGTTGTCACCACACTTGCTTCCAGTTCAGGGTTGAAGGATCTTCTTTCCCAAACAACTATGAACTACAATTTTGTTCAGCTCATTTGCCAGGTGCTTCGAAAAGCATGCAGTTCCCAAATGGATAGACAGAGTGTCCAACACATTCTTGGAGTTGTGAAGGAGTCCAACTTTCTCAAGATCTGTCTGCCACAGTATGTGTCTGACATGGTAACAGAAGTAGTTCCTGCTGTACGCCATAAGTACCCTGAGCATATCAGCAACATCATTTTACTTCTACAGCACCTGATAAGTACTTTCCCAGCCAGCTCTGTGCAGAAAATTTCCATTCTCTTGACAGTCTTGACAGCTTCCATAAATGCCCTGAGAGATTTTGGTGTGGACATCACAGAAGAGACAGAGAAGAATCTCAATAAAGTCCAGATGCTCATGCAGCATCTGCAGGAGAAGAGACGTGAAGGCACACTGAGAGCTGATAACTGTACAGTTATGCAGCCTCAAGATGGACAAGAAGAAAGCTATCGTATCATGAGCATTTATCCAACATATGATGAGATACACGGTAATGAGAAACCTTTTCTACGTCCCAATTTTGTTTCTGGAAGATACGAAAGCACCAGCGTTTATCTTGACACCCACTTCCGACTTTTGAGAGAAGACTTTGTAAGGCCTTTAAGGGAGGGTATCATGGAGGTTTTACAGAACCTCCGGGACAGAAATTTGAGAAAGAAAAAATTTAATGATATCAGGATCTACTTTGATGCACATATTATTGCCCCACGTTGTACTTCAACTGGTGTTACTTACAAGGTCCAGTTTGACACAAAACCACTGAGGCTTGTACAGTGGCAGAATTCTAAACGATTGCTATATGGGTCCCTAGTCTGCATGTCCCAAGATCACTTTGAAACATTCCTTTTTGCCACTGTTTCTAATCGTGATGCTGCAGAACTTGCCAATGGGATTGTGGAGCTGTGTTTTGATGCAGAGAGCCAGCCGCTGCTGGCAGATGTTCAGCCCTCAGACTCTTTCCTCATGGTAGAGACAACTGCCTACTTTGAGGCCTATCGGCATGTGTTAGAAGGGTTGCAGAAAATGCGGGAAGAAGATATCCCATTCCAGAAGTACATTGTGGAATGTGATGCACAAGTGAAGGAGCCGGCATACTTGACAGAGGATACTGCCTACAACCTTGCACCCTTGATCAAGACTTCATGGAAGGAGAAGTGCCCTGATAGCTTGAAAAGTGTCTACGTTCTAAATCCCAATCAATGGCTTTCTATGGAAGCTTTGAGGTTAGATGAGTCTCAGATGCAGGCATTGAATCTTGCACTTACCAAGGAGCTGGCTATTATCCAAGGACCTCCTGGCACTGGTGAGAAATATTTGCTTAAAGGCTCTGCAATTTAAGTTCTTGTTGATACCCCCATCTAGGGAGATTAACTTAAGAGAAAGCCAGCTGTACTGTCTCCAAAGCTTTAGTCCTGTGGCTAATTTCTGCTTGAGTGGCCCAGTTAGTGTGAGCTGTGGAGACAATTAATATCCTCAAATCCCCTTGGCTGATCTTTGCCCAGCTAGATGCAAGTAGACACCAACTGCACTGTTGGCTGTGCTTGTATATAGGGGTAAAGAGATCTTCAGTCACCTTTGAGAACATGGTTCCTCTTGCTGTGCAGCACTCTCCTACTTGTCTTCATGGCATATTAGTGTGTTGAGAGCATTCAGCCATGAACCATTGTGTGAATAAAGTATTACAAGATGAACTGTAATTGTTTTAAATGGTACCTGAACTCAACAAGCACCAGTGCTTGTATTCCACTAGGATGTGGATTTTTCATGTACAGCCAAATGTCATGTATGATGTCAGTATCAGAGTGGGTTGGGGGATGCAGTGGGAGAGAAAACCCTATGTCCAGTGTATGTCTAGTGCATTATGCAAAAAATAACATTCTTGCAGACTGTGGCCTTGCTCAACTACAGGCCAAAAAGTCAGTGTCGTGCTATTTTGTTTACATTTTGTAAGCTAGTTACCCCTGGGGTCAGTTCTCTTGGTACAGACCAGGTTGGCATCTTAGAAAGAGGTCTGGTATCTGTTTTTGATGATTTCTGTGTTCCAAGGCACTCATAGAGGGTGGATTACCCTTTTCTGATTCTGAGCTTGTTTTGCAGGAAAGACTTACGTGGGTTTGAAGATTGTTCAGGCTCTCTTGGCTAATGATCATGCATGGCAAAGCACTTACCAGAAGTGTCCCATCCTTATAGTCTGCTACACTAACCATGCACTGGATCAGTTCTTAGAAGGTAAGAGTACCTGCAAGCAGGGTGGAGGTAGAGTCATAGAATCGTAGAATAGTTTGGGTTGGAAGCATCTTAAAGATCATCTAGTTCCAACCCACCTGCCATGGACAGGAGCACCTTCCATTAGACCAGGTTGCTCCAAGGTCTGTCCAGCCTCGCCTTGAACACTTCAAGGGATAGCACATCCACAAATTCTCTGGGCAACCTGTTATTAGAACCTGTAATTAGAAACTATACTATAACTCTTACTCTGCTCATTGTATGGCATGATAATGTGCATTTTGGTTTGATTATTTTTAATGACTCTAGCCCCATTGATATAGATTAAAAAAAACTTCACTCAGAGCAAACCACTGTAGGATTTGCAGTCAAAGGGTCTTTTTCCTACCTCTTGTCCTACTGCTGAAAACTGAGCTTTGCCCTTTAGTTCTAATATTTCTTTTTCACTCACAGGAATACTCTCATTTCAAAGTGATGGGATAGTGCGTATTGGGGGCAGGAGTAGCAGTGCAGTCCTGCACAGATTCACACTGAAGGAGCTGAGGAAGCATACCTGCAGATTTGACTTTCCAGACTACCTCCCCAGAGACTATGAAAATGTATGTGCAGACCTCCTGTGAGATGCTGGGACTGGGTTGCCTGTGCATTGGAGGAGATAATAAACCTCCCTCATACCTGGCTTTTCACCTTCTTTTGCACTGAATTTGGCCTCTTAATTCTTTTGTCAGTTTTTTGTCCTGCTGTTAGTGAACTTTGTTTTTCTGAGTGTGACACTGCCTCCCTTCTCTTTGTTATGAGTAGATAATGACTGAGATGGAGGGGATTGAGCAGAAGCTCCTTGAAGGAGCGAAGCAGTTGGAGTCCTCGGCCTATGGAGTTCTGCATGAGCACTACTTGAAACCGCACATGGCGCCCCAGCACTGGGCCAGCCTGGTAACGGCTCTGGTAAGAGAGATCCCTTTCCTCTGTGTCAAGCACTCCCAGTGCATGCTTACTGTTCTTTCTGCTAATGGGCCTGAGGTTCCCCCAGCACACATCTTATTAGCCTCATTTGTTTACTGGGAAAGTAAGGGAGTGAACGGCAAGGTGTGCCGAATGACTGTAGTCTAGACAGCTTTGAATTTTCCTCCTTAAAATGCAGAGGTTCTAAACTGATCTTTAGCAGGTACTTAAATGAAAGCCTCTTAAACTGAAGGGGAGGGTATTTGGATTATTAGGGATAGAGACGGGACCAGTTCAGTATGCTATAAAGTTTTATTTATTGCTGCAGTCTCATGAAGGCGCAAGAACATCTTCACAGAGCAAGTTAGAGGTGATGACAAGACCACAGATTACAAGGTCTTTTAAAGGTTAATTGGCCAATAAACTACTGCCACACACATTTTGTTTCAATTTCTACACCAATAGTTAATTAAACCTGCATTACATGTCTGCTGCAATGTGGACTTTTTAATCCAATCATATAACGACATACAATTCTATATTATTACATTTTAAAACTTCTTACTTTATTGTATACGTATTTCTATATCTAAACTTCAAAACCTTCTACTATCTAACTTAACATGCCTCTTCTTAAACTACAGACCTACATCCTTGTTATAGGTCCCTAAATCTGGAAACCATTTCCACAGCCTCAGGTCAAATGCAGCAGTCACTTCACACTCAGAGTCTGCAGGCACAAGGTCTTGAAGACCTTCCATGCCTTGGATTCTGACTGGAGGAAGGGTGCCCTTTCTGAAGATCTGGGGCTGCTTGGACTTTCTAGCTCTGGAGGGTGTCTCGGAGGGACATGTCCTAGTTACCACTGCTGTAAGGTGCTTCTTTGACATCATCCTAAGACTCTAAAGTGCAATAGGCCTGGCTGATTTGACTTTCCCTGTATTAGGAAGACACTGAGTTGTACTACATTGGTTCACGACGCTCATTGATTCTGGAGTGGCTGGGACTTGGTGTATCTGCCTTCACCCAGAATGCTGCAGAGAATATATGGGCTGAAAATCCAGGTAAAACAAACAAAACAAAAAAACCCAAACACTGAAAAGACACCCACCCCACACACATCCTCTACAAGTGTGTTTACCTAAGCATTGTATGTGTGCCAGAAAAGAGACACTGCTACTTAACAGGCACAGAATGATGTGTGATACTATGAGGGAGTGGGAAGAAGATTAACCCTAATTTCCATGTAGTGATCTGACTGCTGCACTGGTAGTGGCTGTGGCTTACTGCATGTGACTGGTGACTCCCACAGGTGGTCAGCAGGAAAGAGAGGAGGGGGGGCAAGATGAAGCAGAAGAGGAGCTTTTGGAGATCCCAGAGATGGCTGATCTGATTGAAGCAGAGAGAGTGATTGAGGATGAAGAGATAGGACACCCATGGAGGAGGAATGAGGAAGATGACATAGCTCTTCATGAACTAGCCAGAGCCATGCTGGCTATGAGGCTGGACCAGGAAGAAGGAACAGCTCAACAACGACAGGAGACTGGGCACTGGGAGGTAACTGCATGCATTAGCATGACTATGTAAAGAATAACATGGGGATGCTAATACAAAAGAATCTTTGTGCTGTAACTGCTTATTGGGGAGCTTTTTTTTTTTTGCAGGTGACTCCTGGCCAGAGGAGAAAAATTAAGCAGAAGATGAAGGCTGAGCTCTGTAAAGTGGACACAATGACAGAGTTAGAGGCCAATGCTATTCAGAATGTGTGGCAACTTGACATGAGCTCCCGCTGGAGGCTTTACAGGTGATGAAGCTATTTTGCAGGGCTTGTCAGGCAGGTGTTTCCTAGGATCATTCCAGTGTGCAAACTGTGTCAAGCCATGATGTTTCTGCCTGTATCTGTTAGCTTGTTTGAACATACTTGTTCTTACCTTCCTTGTACTGTATGGGAAGCAATGTCATCCCCTGCATTTGTACATGTTCAGGACTAAGTACTGATGGTAATAATCTGTTTCCCAAAAGACACGAGGGAAGTTTTGAACTGAGTCCACTCAGAACTTATGGATCACCATGCTGTTTTCCTTGCAGTGTGTGATAATGGCACTTTCTTCCCAGGCTTTGGCTGAAGACTTACCAGCGTTTTATTCGAGGTGGCATTCTGGAGCATGAACAGCAGTATCAGGAAGCAGCAGAAAGACTGGAAGAACTGAAGCTGGAGCAAGATCTCTGCATTCTCAATGAGGCCACAATTGTGGGGATGACAACTACAGGTGCAGAGCAGTTGAGAAGCAAACCAGTATTGTACTGCTTCTAGTCATGTTTAAAGAACCTTTTTGCTGAAAGATTAGTATCATGTGCTGCTTCACAGCCTGGTGCAGGTTCTGCGTTAGTCTGGAGCCTTTTTAATCTCTGACTCTCTTTGCAAACCAGGCTGTTGTGAGAGTTGTTAATTAGTGGCATGAGCAGCTTCTGTGCCCTTTTGCACTTCCCCTGTCTCAAGCAGCATTCTTCTAACAGAATTGCATCACTTCTGCCTTAGTAAGGCACAGCTAATACCTGTATTGCTATTCCCACAGCACCTTCTGGAGATGGTAGTATCAAGGTCATCGTAGTATGTCCCTTTGGAGAGACAATTTAGACTTATTTATGTGTGCAGAACAATGTGTTGAGTGTATTTTCTGTCTGAAGAGAGCATTGAAAAAACGACAAAGGCAGGCATAGGACTAATCCCCACCGGCCTTCCTTAACTCTTCATATAAAAGCTATCCCTGGTATGGTACTGTTTTAAAATTTAAAAAGCCGAGTGTTGAAATGGGAAATCTTGAGAAGACCCCCAGTCTTTCCTGAGACAGAACCTACTTCTCTCTGTGAAAAGTCTTGCCTTACTACTTGAATGTAGTCATATCCTAAGGTTTATCTTCTGTCCTTTCTAAGGTGCTGCCAAATATCGACGGATCTTGCAGTACATAAGGCCTCGAATTGTCATTGTAGAAGAGGCAGCAGAGGTGCTTGAGGCTCACACCATTACTACTCTGAGTAAAGACTGCCAGCACCTCATCCTTATTGGAGATCACCAGCAGGTAACTTTCATGACTAGCATCTCCATCTGCTGTGTTCATGAACAAGAACCGTCTAACCAAACACCATGTGGGAAAATTGCCACGGCTTATTGCTCCCCAGCTTCCACAGATACCACGGGTCCTGTCTTCTGTAGTTTTAGAGCTGAGCTCCTGTGGGACTGGTGTTTTAGTTTAACTGATACAATTTTACATATGCTTTGATTGTGACTATCTAGCTTTGATATTTAGCACTTTTGCAAGAATCCAGTCTCTGGTCTTTCAGTGGGTAAACAGTTACAGAAAATGAGAGTGAAAAATCCTACTTACACAGAGGAAAAGTGCCAAAACATGGACCTCCTATCCCTTCTCTTTCAGTTGCAGCCTAGTGCAAATGTATATGACCTGGCCAAGAACTTCAACCTTGAAGTCTCTCTCTTTGAACGTCTGATCAAAGTGAATTTCCCCTTTGTCTGTCTGAAGTACCAAGTAAGAAAGAGCTATAAAAAACTCCATGGCATTTGTATTTAGATTGTTTTAAGTTTGTAATACACTTAAGCTTATATTTCTACTGTAAGAGCAGCCTAAAATAAAAAGAATGTACTATCTAACTTCTGAGAAGAGTGGTAGGAGTTCTCAAAGTGACACAGAGTTCCAGCATATTTTCAGTTATTTAGTGATATTGTATATAGCACTGTGGTTCTCATGTTTTCATGTGAAGAACATGGTTTATTGTGGCAACTGAAACTTCCAAAACTTTGGAAAGTGAGACAGCACAATTCTTCTCAAGCTGCTTCTTGCTAGGTTGTTATAATCATCTATCTTGGTGCCCAGGGAAGTTAATTCTACCACCAGCAGTCCTGTATTAAAGGCACCTGGAAGAACTCATTTAGTATTTAGGGTGAAGTACTGGCTTTTGTTACCTGTAAGTGTGCTTTGATTTGCACTGAAACCAACATTCTGGTACAATAACCTTACCAAGAGATTTTCTTGAAGATACTTTGCTACTACCACTCCTGTAGCTGTTGGTGGTGTCAGCAATGGGGTGGGGGAGAAAGGGGATTGGGAAGTGCTCCCTTCATGTCTCTTACTGAAAAGTCATCCTTGTCATCCTGTGTGTACAGTGGAGAAGCAGAATATTGATAGGGAAATAGGATGCTCCTTCCTCAAGAATGATAAAATTGTTTCATGTTTCAGCACCGCATGCGCCCTGAAATTGCCCAACTTATCAGTCCTCATATCTACCAGAAGCTGGAGAACCATCCCTCTGTCCTGGAATATGAGAATATAAAAGTGAGTTTTCAGCAATCCAAGTGGTTGCTTTTGTCCCCTGTTACTGGCTAAATGAGTTTCTGTAAAATACAGTGTTCAAGGACTTCAAACTCCTAGGTCAAATTCAGTTATTGAAATTTATACCTGAATCAAGGAATTGTTCAATATAGAATTAGGTAAGTAATTTGTAGTTCTTTTGGCATTAGTGATGGTGGACTGGAAATGGATCCAGTACCAATGACTTTGAAAGAACAGTAAAAAATGGAAGGGGGAACAAGTGAATTGTAGGAGTTTGAAAGCTAGGAACAACTCTTACATGAAAGACTTAAAGCATAATATGTGAAACTCCAACATAAGATAGGTGAGAGGATTACAGGAACACTTTTTCCTTGGGTTCTCCATTTGGGCATTTTACCAATAAACAACATCTGCTAAGAAAATCTGTGCAGCTTACAAGTATAAAGTAATGACTTATTATCTAATATGCACAATAAAAAGCCACTACTACAGAATTTATTAAGTTATTAGAATGCTTGCCTTGGGTATCAGTCAGAAGTGTTAGTTTTTGCTTCTTCCTTAATGGTACTGAGTTTCCATCTTAACACTCACTCCCTGTTTTCTGATTTGTTTTTCCTCACCCTAACTGGGAGTTCATGAATCTCTGTGTTGGTGCTTTTCTTGCATCTTTGAACTATTAAGAGTCATCTCTCTGTAATCTTGCCTTGCATATCTTGCATAGCCCTTTTCTGCAGACTCGCTCACAGCTCTCTGTCACAACTGAACTATTTTCCCAGAAGTCTGAGCCAAGCTTACACTTTTATACTGATGGCCTTGGATCTCTGAAACACCAGCCACTGAATATCCTGGGAGGAAGATTAGAGGCAGTTACAGAAGTAACATTACAGTAGTTTAGCCTACGTAAATCTCTCTTCATAAAAAACCAGTACTAATTATTTAGAAGTTCTTTAACTGGATGAGGGAAGCATACTGAAAACTACAGCAGAGTGCTGAAATCAGACAAGAGAAAATTAATAGTGACAAGTTAATTATTAGAATAAGCTATCTGGAGAAGTGGCAGATCCTCTTTTGGTATCTTGAAATCCAGATCAAGTCTTTGTAGTTAATAGGCAAAAAAAACCAACAAACCGTCTGCTAACTCAAGGCAAATAGAATTTTTGAACAGGTGAGCAATCAACTCTACACACCATGAGCTAGTAAGTGACTGCTGAAGTCATAGCATTCCTAGTTTTTTCTGGTGAAAAAGAAATCTTCTGTGCTGCTTTATTTTTATTGCAGCAACAGAGGAGGCATGTTTTAGGCAAGTGCTCAGCCCTGTGCACTGGTAACTCTTTTTCCCACAGGGCCAAAACAAGACGTTGTTCACACCATGAATATGCTTTGAGAAATGTTACTAACACTTCATGTTCTCTTTTGTATCACCTGGAAATGTACAGTAGAAATATCTCTGGAAAGATAGGGAATAAAATCACCCACCGGAACTGATTTCATATTAGGATACTGAAATGTTACCTATAAGCTGAAATGGGAATTTGATAAAAACCTATGGAAATCTAAGAGGACATCACCCAAGTACACAGTAACTGTGTACTGTAGTCAACTTGAAAGTCCTCCTGTGAGTGGATAATCAGGGACATGGAAACAGGCTGGGGGAACAGAAACTATAATTCTCTTTCTGACATCTTTCCTCTTGTTTCAGGGTGTCTCAACTAACATCTTCTTTGTGGAACATCAGGTTCCTGAGCAAGAGATCCAGGAAGGGAAAAGCCACCAGAACCCACATGAGGCCCACTTTGTAGTGGAACTCTGCAAATACTTCTTGTGTCAGGACTATGCACCTTCTCAGATCACCATTCTCACTACTTACACTGGACAGCTCTTCTGTCTGCGCAGGCTCATGCCAGCAAAGATCTTTGAAGGTGTGAAGGTTCATGTAGTAGATAAGTACCAAGGAGAGGAGAACAATATTATTCTGCTGTCACTGGTGCGGAGCAACAAAGAGGAGAGACCTGGCTTCTTGCAGATCCCTAATCGGATATGTGTGGCATTATCCAGAGCTAAGAAAGGACTCTATTGTATTGGAAACATGAGAATGCTTGGCAAGGTTCCTCTCTGGAACAAGATCATTCAAACCCTTAGGGAGAATGGTCACATTGGCCAGTCATTGGAGCTTTGCTGTCAAAACCACCCTGAAACCAAGACACAGGTATCTACAGGTGAAGACTTCAACAGAGTCCCAGAGGGAGGCTGTTCTCGTCCCTGTGAGTTTAGGTTGAGTTGTGGACATGTTTGCACAAGAGCGTGTCACCCGTATGACCCGGAGCACGAAGAGTACCAGTGCCTGAAGCCTTGTCAAAAGGTGCTTTGTGCAGATGGGCACCGCTGCCCAAAGTCATGTTATGAGTTGTGTGGAAAATGTATGGTGAAGGTGGAGAAAACTATTTCTAGGTGTGGCCACAAGCAGATGGTACCATGTCATATTCCAGAGAGGGAATTTAAGTGCCTAGAACCTTGCCAGAAGAAGTTAGAATGTGGACACACATGCAGGAATTCCTGTGGGGAGACATGTACAGCGGCGTGTGTTGAAGAGGTTACAGCCACACTGAAATGTGGCCACAAGCAGAAAGTTGAATGCTGTATCGCTAGGACAGGACGTAGGGAGTTTGTGAAATGTGAGAGGAAGTGTTCTGTCACACTGGCATGTGGTCATGAATGTTCAGGTTCCTGTCATACTTGCTTTGGAGGAAGATTTCATAAAGCATGTAACAGCCCGTGCAAGCGCATCTTGATCTGCTCCCACAAGTGTCAAGAGCCTTGTACTACAGAATGTCCTCCTTGTCAGAAGGAATGTCAGAACTATTGTATTCACAGTAAATGCAAAAAGAAATGTTGGGAAAGCTGTGTTCCTTGTGCTGAGCCATGTGAGTGGCAGTGCCAGCACTACCAGTGCACCAACCTTTGCTCTGAGCCATGCAACAGGCCTCGCTGCAATGTTCCCTGTGCTAAGATCCTGCCCTGTGGTCATCCCTGTGTTGGATTTTGTGGAGAGCCCTGCCCAAAGAAGTGTCTTGTTTGTGACCACGAGGAACTCACTCAGATCTTTTTTGGCTTTGAGGATGACCCAGATGCTCGATATGTACAGCTTGAAGACTGTGGCCATGTCTTTGAGTCACAAGGCCTGGACCACTACATGGATGAAGATGATGATGTTGTCAAGCTGAAGGTATGCCCTTCGTGTCAGACACCCATCAGAAAGAATCTTAGATATGGCACCAGTGTGAAAAGGCAGGTGGAGGAGATAGAACGGGTGAAACAGAAAATCCAAGGCCCAGCACAGGAAATTGAGTCTAACAGACAGAGACTGCTGGCTGCACTGGCACAAAATGTTGTTCTGAGGAGTAATCTATATTCTATATATGTCAAGCTGGAGAATAAACTAATAGCTTCTCCGCTCTCCACAAAGACTATTGGACTAATTGAGAACCTGTTTAATTTCTACGAACGTGTAGCAGACCTAACTCATTCTATGAACAAAATTGATGTGAATGAAAGGAAGCAGCTGAAAAAGAGGCTGGATGAAGTCCAGGAGTGGCTGAATAAGCAACGTATCAGTTTTACAGGACAGGAGCTCTCTGACCTGCAGTCTGAGATCCAGAGACTGACTTACTTGCTGAGCCTCTTGGCAAGGTGCAAAGCAAGCAGGATGATACCCGCAGACATGGCAGCAGAGATTAAGAGTGCACGTGAGATCCTGGAAGGGACAAAGAAATTCACAGAGGAGGATGAGGCTGCAGTGAAGGCTCACCTGAAGAAGATCAATGCTGGCTTGCCCGTGTCAGGGCTGGGGATTTCTGAAGCTGAGCGCGTGCAGATTGTCAGTGCTATTGGCTGTCCTCGTGGCCACTGGTTCAAGTGCAAAAATGGACATATCTATGTAATTGGGGAGTGTGGGGGGGCAATGCAGAAGAGTACGTGCCCTGAATGCCATGAAGTCATCGGCGGCACGAACCACACTCTGGAGAGCAGCAACAGCCTGGCCCCGGAGATGGACGGGGCAACCCACGCAGCCTGGTCCGATGTAGCCAACAACATGCTCAACTTCGAGGACCTCCGCCGTCTGATGTAGTGGGGTGTGAGCCTTGCTTCTTATCGCAGACCTGCACAGAGGGGCACAGCCCCTCTGCTTTCCCCGTTTGTTTGCTCATTAATAAAGTGTTTATCGCTACAAACTGGGCTGTGCTGTCTCTGTGGGGCGGGACTGTCTCTGTGGGGCAGGGCTGTC
>VZTR01021376.1:510762-529043 GCA_013400775.1 Chaetops frenatus | reverse complement strand
CGGCTGCGAGGTGCGCACCGGGGCCAGGGCCAGGGCCAGGGCCAAGGCCGGGCGGGGGTCGGGCCGAGCCGAGCCGGCCCGGCTCCCCGCGGGCTGAGCTCTGTGTGTGACGTTGCAGAGGGAGAGCCGGGCGAGGGCCGAGAGCCGTTCGAGCTGCTGCGCTTCTGGGACGCGCTAGGTACGGGCGGGGAGCGGCTGGGCCGGGATCCGAGGGATCGGGGCCGGTGCGGAGCAGGGCTGCTATCCCCGGCGGGTCTCCAGCTGTGGGGCGTGCCCTCCACTCATGGAGTCACGGAATCGGCAAGGTTGGAAGAGACCTTTAAGATATCAAGTCCAACCGCTAACCCAGCGCTACTTCTGTAAACCCTAAACCTCCCCAGGGATGGTGACTTCACCACCTTCCAGGCCAACCTATTCCAGTGCCTGACCACCCTAACTCTGGTCACCAGACACTCCAAGGTGTGGCAAAGCAGAGGCCGATATTGAACTGTTGATACAAGATTTATAAAGGTCTGTTAAAGCCTCCTGGCATATCCTGGTGAAGGGGTCACTGGCTATCACTACCAGCCAAAAAAAAAAAAAATAGAGAAAAAGCCAACACAAGCAACATGCATGGCACAAATTCACCACGGAATTATTCTTTGTAGTGGGGTTTAGGTAATGTGTTTGTATGGCTTGGATGCAATTGTAGGCAAGTAGTAGGATTGCAACTGTTGCTCATCAAGTTGCTCTGTTCTTTTATCTTTTACCCGTGTTACTTTCTCTTCTTTTGCTTCCATTGGATTTTTTTTTAGGTCAGACATTCCAAGTAACATCACAGGAAGCTACAAAGCTGAGTCTGGCATTCTCAAGGCCTCCACTACCTTCTGCAGAGGTGAGAGAAAGCCTTGACAGACCTTGAAATTGCAGTATGTGGGACAAGATTCGGGTATTTCTTGGTTCATTTGACTGAGTGGGCTGTCAACTTTAGAATGTGTTAATATAATCCAAGAACTGCCCAGAAAACTAAATTCTGTCAGGTAGGAAGACATACTAAATATTGTTATATTCTTACATTCTTTAACAATATATTCTTATATTCTTTAACAGCTGCAGCTAGTTGCTGATAGAGACAGAATATTGGAGAATACAGATCTTAGATTTAACAAAGATACGCAATATTTTTTCTGTCAGTTGAGAGAAGTTTATCATACAGGTATTTGGAGGTGAGAAAAAAAAAAGACCTTTAGTTCAGAATAATGCTCTAAGTTACTTTTTCCTCTCTGATGCATGACCACCACACCAGGGAGTGTTTTGTTACTAAATCATGAGGTAGGTTAAGATGCATACAGCTTGCTTACGGTGCCTTCTTATGCTGTATTTGTTTCTCAGGCAGACTGGTCATTGCTATTCTTCCCTTTTCTCAGAGCAGTCTGAAAGCCAGATATTGCTTGTGAGGATTTCTAAATGTGTGCTACTCATGCGTGATCCTTTTGCCTCTCCATTTTCAGGATTGCCAGAAGCTGAGTGAGGATGTCCAAAATGCCATTCTTGCAGTTGCCACAGTGTACTACTGGCTACCCAAGGGCCAAGGTGAGACAGTGACAGCAAAGCAATCACCACTATATAGGATGGTGGTTCTTTCACCACCACTATATAGAGAAACCCAGTGTTTCAGAGCCTAATATGAGATATGGTATCAGCAAGTTTTCATTAGCATGGTATCCCATTATCAGCTATTCTGTAGACTTTGAATGTGTTTATGAGTGAACTACTTGTCTGCTGCTGCAGTCTTCCATCTGTAGGAGAGTGATAATGTAGGAAGTTGTGTAGTTGATTGAGCACTGGAATTTATGAAGTGTTGAAGTCCTTGTCCAGAGTTCTTTTGGAGCTGGGAAGCATTTTCTTCAAAATACTTGTAACTTCATTTATACGGTGTACCCACACAGAGCAGTTTGTGTGTTCATCTTCACCAGTTGCTTTCTGTCAGTGCTGACTTTGTGCCAACTTTCTTGCCCTTTCTCAATCTCAACCAGGTACTACTCTTCGGAAGATGGTTCGAGATGCTACCACTGAAGTAGTGGAAGGGATGATCCAACTCACAGACACAATTCTCAATGCCCCAGTGGAGAGGTTATAATTTTCAATCACGTGATTCTATGATTTTGTGATAATTTTTGGGAAGAAGGCAAGAAAAAGTTACAAGTATACTTGTTAGGAGGCAGCAAGGGCTTTACATGGCATACTAATGGCAAGCTGGTTGGTGACATCTTTGCAGCAGAGCCTTTGCTGGTGTGCATCATCTTTGGTGCAGAAAATTAAACCACAGTCTAGTGCAGTGCTGTTACTGACTCCGACCTTGAGGGTTTTGTTTTGTTTCAGCTTGTCTCAGGAACAGCTTAGATCAACTGGAAGTGTGTGGGAGGCCTGTGAGCAAGTGTCTAACCTGCCACGAGGTGAGTATTGTAAATGCAGAGCAACAGAACTAGGACGTGTTGTCTTGGAATATCAGTAGCTTTGGAAAGGGCATTCCAGCTGCTACAACGAAGGCTGAATGGAGAATGACTCAAAAACTTGTCTGGTTTTGAAATGTATAAGCTTGGAAACCAGGTCAGATTCTTTGCCTGACAACAGTGCAGCTCTGAGCTCTGCAAGAAGTTTGAGCCTACAGTGATTGCAGGCCTAGATGAAGGTTGTTGCAAACTGATTGAAAACAGTGGGGTGCCAGTTTTTGTCCTTTTGCTTTTGCAGATAACCAGGCAGCAGTTGTGTCGGCTCTGGCTGCGTGTCTAGGTGTGGTCAAGGATGCTGTGGAGGAGATGGAAAATGTAAGGAAGCCCCTAAGCCTTAGAGAATGATACAGTGGTGGATTCATAGACTCAGAATATTCTGAATTGGAAGGGATGCACAAGGATCACAGAGTCCAACTCCTGGCCCTGCACAGGACAACCCCAACAATCCCACCATGTGCATGAGAATTGTCCAAATGCTCCTTGAACTTTGGCAGGTTTGGGGCTGTGACCACTTCCCTTGGGAGCCTTTTCCAGTGCCCAACCACCCACTATGGTCATTCAGTGATGGAAAACAGGAATTATTTTACACACAGGCTTTAATATAAATTTGTTCTGACATGACCTAGATTATTGTTGTATGCATGGATTTTAATGAGTTTTTATTCTCAAGCCTGGTTTACTTTGTATTTCCATAAAGCCATGTCCTGAATTGGGGACAGAGGAGGCAATTTAGAGTCATGTAAGAATTCACCAGGTTCTTGCTGTTTACACTGTTAGAGTGGTGGATTAGTTTTTCTTAATCCAGTTGTTTTAGGATTAACCAACTGAGATTCCTTCATGAATTATTTATATGATATTTAGATTATGCTTTCCCTTTCCTCCTGGGTATTGCTGGAATTGATGTTTGGCTCTGGGTTTTCAGTGCCTCTGTGTTCTCAGGCACTGGTGGAAGGGCAGGATCCCTATGGGGACATCATGGAAGATGAAGAGCTGGGCTTTCGGGGCAACAGAGACACGTATTGGTCAGAGGCTGACCGGCAGCTGCTCAGCTCCTGCATGGGGTTAATGAAGGCTTCTAAAGCTTGCCTCAAGAAGGTCTTGGCTGCAGTGAAGGCCCATGGCAAAGCTGATTCTCCAGAGCAGATTGCCCAGCTGGATGACCTGGCAGACATTGCTAACGAGATCAGCCCAAGGTAAGAAGGGTTCTCCCCATGCTGCTTTTCCCTCTAGAGCAGTCCTGATCTTTCTTGAGGTCTTGAGTGAGGAGTAGGAACAACCTTTATGATACTGGAGCTATGAGCAGGTGGTGGACACAGGCATGGTGGGAAGGCTGTTAAGCTGTTGAGAATTGTGTAGGTCAGGAGAGGAACATACACTGCAGTTAGGAGTGGAGCTGTGGCCACATCTCACTCGATGGTGAGAGGGACACAGGTGACTGAGAAGGCAGTGGGAGGCATCCCATAGGTACAGCTGACATCTCACTGTTGTTCCTGACCTGCACTCAGGGTGGGTGCAGGCTTTGACCACGATCTGTGAGTTGTGCTATCAGAACATTTCTTCCTTGCTCCCCTCTTTTCTGTTCTAGTGTTGATGAGCTGGCACTGAGCATGTACCCACCTGTGAACCCGTTGGCTGTGCGACTTAATGTGAGTATCTGCAGTACTGATATCTCAGTATCTGGGTATGTGCATGTGGGACAGGGGCCTGGCTTGTAAGGAATGGAAAGAAATCAGATTGGAAGGGTTATATGACTGTCATGGAGAGATGGGTGTTAGTGACTGCCTCAGTAATAATTTCTTAGGGATGAAGAGTGCCCTTTGTTCTTGCACACTTACCTTCCTTCAGGTGACAACACGTTCTTCAGGGAAGAGCATGGCCACTTGAAGCTTTAGCTCTGAACTATAATCCATAGAGATTTCCAATGACAGAACCTCAAGAAAGTGAGGTCTAAAGCTGCCTATGTACTGTAGGTGTACTTTCTTCCATGGGTAGTGCAGTCTTGCTCAAATAAAGTTATCTATGAAATGAAAAACTCTTACAGTGAGTATATTTAAGCACTGAAACAAGCTGCTCAGAGAAGCAGTGGAGTCTACATCTTTGGCAACACTCAAAACTTCACTGAGCAACACTCTGCCAAGTTGACTTAACTTTGAGATATCCCTTGCATCATAATAAGTACAAATCTCCTAATATCTGGCATTTTTTTATTCTTAATCCTGGTTTCATGCCTTTGGCCAGTGACTTGATTTTTTTTTTTGAATAAAAAAGAATTACTTAATATCAAATTGCATTAAAGTCAGTCACTTGCAACTTTGTACTTTAATATCAATTGCTTATTTCTAATAGGCTTATTTTTTTTTTAAAAAAAAAGCATTTTAATGTATGTGTTAAAAAACAGCTATTTTTTTTACCTGTCACAGCCAGCAGGAGGTTGGAAGACACTTCCATCGCTGCCATGCTGGATAACTTCATTCTTGGCTCCTGTGCATTCCTATATTCCTCTTTCTTTTCCAGTACTCTCAGACCCTACTTTTCCTCACATTTTGCTGACCTTATTTCCCTTTGGTTTCTTTCTAGGCTGCCAAGTTGGCCTCAGTATTAAAAAAAGTCTTAGAGATTGCAAAGTGAGTATGAGCTACAGTTTTATAAGTGTGTGTTCCCTGCTATGAAGGTTGATACTTTTCTGCCTCGTGTCAAAGGTGACTCATTTCTAGACAGTAGATGCTGGCATTTTGGAACAATAATGATGTTGTCTAGTCACAAAGGGATGGGAGTAAAAAAAGGATGCTAGGAATGATAGCATTCCCTTGTTTTGGGTTTGAGACTACAGACATGGGTGTGGGTTCTTCCTTGCTCAAAGTCCTCTGGGGCTAAGCAGCCCTGTTTTACTGCTGTGGTTATTCAGAGCTTCACAATGTCCCTGTGTTGCCTGGATGCATAACACACCCAGGAGTCTCCCTAATGAATTTCCTTCACTTTTGCAGGACAAGCCATGTATGTGTACCATCAGAGGAAGGCTGGGTGCAGTTTCTGACTGGTGCAGTAGATCACAACATGAACAAAGTCAAGAACTTCACACAGGGTCAACTTTAGCTCTTCTGTGCCTACTTGTGTTGCTGCCACTGGCTCTGGCATCTGCATTTCCAGTGAACTTTGCTGTTCTTCAGCTGCTTGGAAAATAATGAAAACAATGTAGGAGAGAACTTTACTGCCACTTGGAAAAACTTCTCCATGAAGTTGCCCTTTGCCATTGCAGAAGGTGTCATTTTGCTTGGATTCTTGGGATGATGCAGTGCTGCATCTTAACGTGCCCTGTTCTTCAGACATTACAACTAGTGTGGGGCTCAGAGAAAAATAAAATATTGTTAGATTTACATTAGTTGCTTTATCTGTCTTCAGAGGGCAAAGGATATACAGAATGAAAGGGTCTTGCTTCTTTTGCAAGCAGCCCAGTGAATAATTATAAAATGTGCTGCACTGCTGCTATTTCCTGTCTAACCTTAGAGAGCAGTGAATAAACTTTCTCTTTTTTACCAATGTCAAGGATCTGTAGGGGGAGATATCCCCCTATATATATCCCTAGAGACATCCTACATGTATCATCACTTCAAAGTTCCAGGATATCTTTTACTTTGTCACAGGCAAGGCAAAAGACTAAGCACTGGTGGGCTCAGCACAGGTATGGTGAGAAATGCAACATCTGCTTGAGCATTCAGCCCATCTTTGTCACAGTGAGGTTCAGCTGCCAAAACTGGAGAGTGGACATAGTGGCAGATGGGAGAGAGTTGAGTTTGTGCAAATAATCAAAATTGGACATGGTTTTAAACATAACTTTTATTAAACTGTTAACACCTATGCTTGCCTATGATCAGGGCACAGATCATGGCCACTCTTTTTTGTAAGCAGGACAGCAGGACCTTTTCTGAGTTGGTCCTCAGGCAGCTGCAATGTTGATAGTTCTGTAGCTCTTCAGGTTCTGGAGCTGGAGGCAGCTAAGGCATGCAGTGAGTCTTCTGGGCCCTGCTCGGGTGGGGGTGAATGGGATTTTCAGCTCTTGAGTGCTTTTAGCTTGCACAGAGCCCAACCTGAAAGGAGAGAAGGGATTATAGAGGAATCACAGCTCTTTGTGTTTTTAGTTTCCTGGGTCTAGGATATGCATTTGCTAGACAGGAATGGGGTGCCAAAAAGATGGAAAGAAAAAAAAAAGAAATAGAAGAAAGCCAGCAGTTACCTAAACTAACACAGTGAAATTGTCATCTAACAGTAGTTTGGGAGGGAGATAGGACAGGAGAGTTGAAATTCACCTTGGAGACATCTAAGGGGACTTTGTCCTAATGCAGCTTCTTGAGAGAAATGTGGGGTGTTTGTCATGTGAAGGGGAGCATGCCCCTTTTGTGACTCTTGGCTAAGTCCCATTTGTCTGGTTCTTCAGTAGAGGAGGGGAAGACACCACTGTCTTTATTGTTTACAGTGGAAACATGTATCACAAACAGTAGTTTTACTCTACTTCAGGATGTTCAAGTTGCTCACTAAAAAGTAATCGATTTCTCAACAGCAAGTAATTTCTAAATTTCATTGCTCATTTCAGTGACCTCTAACTGTTGTCTTATTTAATGTATGTTTCTGACTAACTCTTGGGGCATTTCTCTGGTTATCCTTTTCACTGTCTATGCCTTTGGTGTTGAAGCTTTCAGAGATGCCATATTGGCTTCAACATAGGTATTGCACATCTGTTGAAAGTTCTCTTAGCTGGCTTTTCTCCTTTTCAGTGTGAAAATCATTTGCATTGTCTGTAAATAAAGGGTGGGATGCTTGGGGCTTTCATGCTGCAGTGGTATCTTCCTACCATGTTGTTGCCTGGTTATTTTTGGGGATGGCCTTTCCTGTGCAAGGGTTTCTCTTGCTTGTATTACGTCTCTTTCCATTTGTGGTTCTTAGATCAGTCAGTTTGCACTTACCTGTAATTCCTTTGCCTGTAAATGAGCCCTCGCCCTGCAACTGCAACCACACACTGCTCCAGGGGTTCCATGAGGGGGTTCTGGAGGCTGATCTTTGCTATGCTTGGCTCATATTGTATCATGTTTTCTGGGAACTGTTGAAAAATGGAAATGAGCTGAAACTGAGAGAAGAAAATACATTCTTCTGTATATTAAAGGGAGTTGTGTAATTTTTGGTGCCTGAGCTGCCATTTGCCAGAAGAGGCAAAGTCCAGCTTAATTTCTTCTGCTCTAGTTTCTCAGAGAGCCCCTGAACCTAGCAGAATTGTTTTGCTGCTTGTGACTATGAAAGCTAATAGTTCTCCCTACTGCAGTGACAGAATGACAGCCCAATCTTACCTCAATGGTGAGAGGGGAATCACAAATGCTGATTTCTTCCTGTGCCAGGTACAGGTAGAAGGAGTCCTCATCTCTCAGCACAGCAGTCAGCCTGAGGAGGTGATTCTCTCCCAGCTCTTTTCCAAACCATGTGTAAGGCACAGAGACCTGCAGGTTGTTGACTGGAATAGAGTGGTGAAATAACAGGTGATGAGTGCAGTCTGGTCTTTTCCTGCATGACACCTAGGAGTGTTCAGAGCCCAACATTGTACTAAATGCTGCAGCATTTAAGTGCTTAAGTGACCCCAAGTGGATTTGCAGATTGAAAATCTCTGAGGTGATGCTGCCAAAGTGTTTTATTTCACAGAATGAGTGAGGCTGGAATGGACAATAGTGGATCATCTGGTCCAACCTCTCTGCCCAAGCAGAGTCATCCCAGGGCACATGGCACAGAATTGTGTCCAGTCAGTTCTGGAATGTCTCCTTTGAGGGAGACTCCATAATCTCTCTGGGAAATCACCTAGGATCAACTATTCAGCCAACCTTTTGTAAACCTAGGGCTAGGAGGATTTTTCTGAAATGAGAGCACTAGAGGACTTTTCTAGCCATGCACCCAGCAGAGTCCTTACCTGAATTGCTTTGGAGCTTAAAATGAAACTCTTCCTTCCAAAGTTGGGCAATGGGCACACCATTATAATGTAGGGCCTGGATCCCAAGTACCAGGTGAGTAGCCTTTTCTCTACCACTGTGGTTAAACACTTCAATGGAAAGTGTAATAGCTTGTCCCAGCTGCAAAGAGCTGTTTGACTGGAGGTGAATGTAAAGGTTAACTGGCTCTTCCAGAGCAGTAGGAATGGAGATAAGTGGTGCTGTGCTGCTGCTGGTTGTCTCAAGTTCCTTCATATTTCTGTAGGCTTTGTCAAGTACTTTTTTTTCCCAGAGAGAACCTGTCACAAAAAAAAAAGGAAGCACATATGTTAGTGTTCTTTCCTGTTTGTTAGTAAGAAACAGCAGAATGGCACTGATTTCTCCTGGTAGTACTGTAGATAACTGTTTCTAGAAGCATAGAGAGAGAACTTGTGCCTCTGGTTGGAGCAGTTTGACAGCTTCAGCTGACAGGATATTCATTGGATGTACCTGACAGATTCTACTTGGGAATAGTTGTCATAGTTTCTAAAACACTTTGGTGCCAACATCTCTCAGAGTAGAGGAGGCAGCTGCTTTTTGTTGCTGTAGCTGAGGCACAATCCCATGTTCTCATGTGCAGAGAAAATTGCAGTTGTCTTCTGCAGCCATGGAGACAACAAGCCACAGGTTAAGATGGGGTGGTAGGGTTGGGGCAGGGAAACAGCACTCAGATTCTGAAGGGGGAGCTGCTTGTTGAGGGAGAGATTTAGGCAGTATCTGAGAGCAAAAGAGTCCTTTTCAGAAAGCTGGAGTCTGAAATATATCTATATTTATGTCTATATTTATATTACAGAGGGAATGGGAGGTGGATGTACAGAGTGTAGAGATAACAAAAATCAGAGACGGTGTTCCAGACATGAAAGTGCCTGGTGAACAAACACATAGCCTTCTAGAGACCTTAAGGCCATTAAGCAGGATGGAGTTTGGGTGGTGACCTCTGCTTTGGCTCTGTAGACAGGGAGAATTAGGTGTTCTTGTGCCACTGAAGAGAGGGAAGTAGTGGGAAGTGGATGACCCTGGTGCTCTGGTTTGGCTCTCTGCTCTGGTCTTTTACTTCTCACTTGTAACAGTGGCAAGGAATGTGCTCAGCCCTGTGCCTGCCCCATACCTTCAGGGTATTTGTAGTTTTGTGTGATGTCCTCACAGCGTTCAGAGCTGACACTCTTGGTGCTGATGTTGTTACCAGTGTATTTTGTGCCACCAAAAGCTGGCTTGAGGGTGTCATCTGCTTTGTGTATCCAGACATGGCACTTGGCATTGATGGCAGCAAAGAAGTAGCAGACATCATAATCAACTTGTGTGTCCCCTTCCTTGATGGCACGAACAGGGGCTGGCCCACAGAAGGATAGACCTGAAGAGAAAATGTGGCCCAGTTAAGTTTCAGATGCTTTCCCAACTAAACCCATCCCTAGTTTACACATATACTGGTGAAGTATCTAGTTTAGGAGGCCTTTAGGAAGCAGTGGTAGAGCTCTTAGAGCTACACAAGCTGCATGAACCAAACAGATAAATGATAGTTCTGTGCCCAAAGTCAACAGGATGAATGAGTTCCTGTCCCTTTGCATCCTTCCGTTGGAAAATGGGAAAGGGAGGAATTTTGAACTTTATTTGCTCCCTGTTTCACTTACCCCCTGCTCTTGCTCAAGCCCATTTCTGATATGTTACCTTTGCTTTTTTCCTGGCAGGTTGCATCCAGTGCCTGCCACCCACTGTACTCTGGCAGCAAGTCAGTCCGAGCCATCCAGCATTCATTCCAAACGTGGAAGGTCCTGCAGGAGGAACAGCCTGAGCTTATACCAAGGGACTGAGCCCTGAGGTACAGTAAAGCTTTTGCCAAACCACAGCCAGTTAATGCTCTTTTATAACAGTTCAGTGCATGTTGAGGACAGCAGAGGTCTGTGTGGAGAAACAAGTGGAGTTTCTCCAGCTGGACCAGGCTGTCATTCTTCCTTTGTGGGCCCTAGAAATAGGGCACTCTTGAGTTTGGGTTGCAGCAGTTTAGCAAGAACAGGTCTTGTAGACAGGATCTCAGCTGAGCTGTCTCCTGCCACCTCCTTGCAGCTGTTTTACATCTTTCCCCCATGTTTCATTTCCCACATCCAGGTAATATCTCAAATTCTTGCTTGGCCCCTGCCATGTATTCTTACCAGACACGAGCAGTCTTGTCCTGTGTAAGCAGTGTCCCATCTTCATCATAGTACTCATCCACACTCAGGCTGCTCTTGGTGTTGTGAGCCCAGGTAAAGCCAGTGACCACCCTGGTAGGGATTCCCAGGCACCTCAGAACTGTGCAGAAGAAAGAGCTGTGAATCAGTTGTGCATCCTGCCCTAAGAGTGCCTCTGCTGATAGATGTAGAGCCTCTTCTGATGCTAGGCTTGTTAGGAATGGCACCTGGTCTGCTGCTTGGACTTTGCAAGAGGCACTGCTCCCTCAGGAAATAAGATTTCATAGGAACATTCAGTGACTGGATGTACTGATACTCTTACCTCGAAGACAGTGATGCTGAGTGTTGATGAGGAAACTAAACATCTGCCTCTCACCTAAAGATTAAAGGTTTTTATTCTGGGATCTGTGTTAATCCAGGAATTTTGGCATGTGCTAGAGGTCCTGTATTATTTAACACAGAAGTCTTTGAAGCAGCACTGTACCTGAACACAGGAGTGCAGCAAACACCCAGCACTGCCTGTAGCGTATGGGCTGGAATTTGGTTGCAATCCACTGCCTGAGGATGGGGCTGCTTCCCAGCCACTTGGAAGGGGGTATCCCATTATAGTGTTGCTCAGGCTTATCTTCTGTCAGGCTTCTAAACTCATTGCAGTTCAGCTGCAGAGAAGGAGGAGAGAAAGATGAATTAAGGAATTGCCTCTCTTTGGTAGGTCCACCTGGTGCTGTTTGTGGATGCTACTCCCAAAGCAGATGAAACCAAGAGGACTTTTTTTGTGCAAAGAATGAAGGTCATGGCTGAGCAGAACAGGTGCAACAGTCTCCTCTGAGATTTATTCAGTAAGTGCATTTTCACTGCTAAGAACTTCCTGCAGCACTACTTGTCTGCTGAGGTAGTATCTGGACAGTCTGGAGATGGGCAGGAGGTGTTGTTTGGAACAGCCTTCCTCTTTGTTCAGTGGTTTGGCCTGATCTGGGGTTGAGAAGGTGCCCCCTGCTTGGGTCAGGGCAGCTCTCTGCCCTCCTTACCATGGCAGCAACTGCTCGGCAGACGTGGACGGGGTTCCTGCGCTGGACAGGATCCTTTTCTCTTTGAAAGTGCTCCCCTAGAGCCAGCAGTATGAAGCAGATGTCAACCATATCGTTCTCAAACTGAAACAAGAACACAGCATTTCAGGAAATTCTCCATAAACTTTTGTTCTCTTGAGTCCCTATAAGGGTTTGTGACTGTGCAGATTATTTCTCCCTTTCTGCTGATAGTTTTAGGTAAGTGGGCTGTGGAGGAGGGCTCCAGGCAGAGATTTGCAGGGGAGCTGAGGACAGACCTCCAACTTTATTGAAGGTGGGAAATGCATCAGCATGATACTGTGTCCTCTGATTGAAGGAAATGGCTGCTTTTCTGGAGCACTCTCTAGGCTGGCACAGAGGTACTTTTATGACCTGCTGGCAATAAAGTGGGATAGAATCCCATTCTAATAATTGGCTGTGTCAGATGGCCTTGGACAAATGGAAATATCTACTTGTCCTCACTTTACCTGTTATATAGAGACAGTATTATTGAGCTCTGTTAAATGCTTTTATACTTTTTGATGAAAGGAAGGCACACAAAGCTCAAATGCAGATCAATGCATTTCTTTATAGAGGGCAAACTGAGAAGGAAGCTTAAATTACATGTGCTGGGCTATGGGACTTCATACACAGGTCCCTGCACAGGAGGTAGTGGGTGCAGAGAACATGGAAATGGATAGAACTCTTTCATCAGAGCATCCTGTACACACAAGATATATGCACCTTTCCTCTACTGGTGGTTGGAAGAGAGCACAGACATATTGAACCTCTTGCTTACCTGACTGAAGTCCCAGGGTTGGGGTAGAATTGCATTTTCAGTCCCCTGGTAGATGATGCCATCTTGATTTAAAATGTACTCCTGCCGCTGTGCCTCACCAGCCAAGAACACCTCATCATCTAGAATAGTGGAAAAAAACCATCAGGAAGAAAGCATTCCTTGTCTGAGATGCACTTCCATCTCTCTTACATCAGCAGATTCCACTGCACTTTGGCAGTCCCTGCTATTCTGCCCTGAGAAATACCACAGATTGTGAATCAGACAGGAAATAATTATTTCATTGTCATCTCTATTTCCTTGTCCGAAAAGTTCCCCTGGACCTAGGCTGTTGTACTTGCTGGCTCTTCTACTCCTGGCTGATAAGTTCTAATACTATGAAAGATAAAGTGGCCTTAACCAGACCAATTACAATCTTAGTTGTCTTAAAATCTCTATTCTAGGAAACACTTAAGCAACACTTCCACTTTTTCCCTTAGTGGAAGGACAGAGCTCTTGCAGTGGAGTACTCCAGGGAAGAGACAGAAGTGCTGAGGCAGAAAACTTTGGGCTTTATGAGCCCCTACCTCTCTCCTGAGGTGCTGTGAGGAGCAGGGCAGGAGTGGAAGGAGCACTGGGGAAGTCAGTCCCAGCCTTCCTCCATGGAGGCAGTGCCAGAGCTCCAGAGCTGTTTTTGTGAAGTGACTGATCCCATCCTGCCTGTTTCTGACCACCTACCTCGGCACCAGGGATTAAAGAGGAGGGTGAAGTTTCCCAGGGGCTGGGGGGATTTGGAGGCATGTAAAAGCAGAGTGTACTGGCCAATGGGGGCATTGGCAGGTGTGTTCACACGCAGAGTCCAGAAGTTTGGGTCCTGTTCCTCCACTGCTGCACTCCACTGCTTCTGGTCTCCCAGGCTGGAGATGGGAAATTCAGCCTGGATTTCATCTGCTTCAGAAGGATGTGGTCCTGCAGCCGAAAAAATCTGGTTGTGTTTATTTTAAACATTGTGTTTATTTCTCACCTGTGCGGACTGCAGAGACCTGGTCTATCTCTGGAGCCATAGCTCTCCTTGTGAGAGGATCTTGACCCTTTAGCATCTTAATGCCTATTGTACATTACTAAGGTCAGTATTGCACTCAGGTCTCCATGTTTGAAAGATGTGCTTTCCATAGATTTGTAGAAACCAGGACTGGCCAGAATGGTGCAGACCTGCTGTTCCTGGAATTTAGTGTTGTGTTACAAAAGTCACAGCTGAGTGCTCACAATATGGCAAAACAAGCTGGGGCTGAAAGCTGCTGCTTTTCTCAGGGGTCTTGCTAGAAAACACTCTGTAGCAGAAAAGCCTGTAACAGGCCAGCTAGGTTGGAACATTCCTAACCCCAAAAGCCAGAAGAGATCCCATGAGTATTTTGAAACCATGGAATAATGAACCTGTATTGGTTGTTGTGCTGCAGTGTCTCTTCTGGAAGGGATCTGGTTGTGACCCTGCAGCAGCAGGAGGCTCTACTTTGCTGTAGATAAAAAGTTCAATGGCCTCACATCTAAATGTGGGCACCCCTTCCCAGCTCTGGAGATGACTTTTGCCCCCAGCTCTGTTCTTCAGGGGAGTGGAGGAGCAGGGCTCTGGTAGGTTTGGTAATGGCATTACCTGTCTGTACAATGAGGAAGGTCCTCTTCATCTGCTGCAGGTAGTTGTGTATTGGAGCTGAGAAGCTCACAGTGATGGTGAATGGCTGTCCCCGCCTCACTATGAGCCTTTCAGTGCTGATTTCTTCTGTGTGGTGGTTTTTGTTATTCTCTGGGATCTTGAAATCACATTTTTGGATGCTCAGACCTGTAGTGTGAGAAGATACAGAATGGGTTTGGGGCTGTGAGCTGCCTGCAGTCGGGCCCTGAGCCACATTCTGGGACACACAAACAGCTGATCAAGTATTTCTCCACTCAGACATTCCCCCCCTGCCTTTGAGACTTCCTGTACAGTAATGGTAGAGACCTTTGCTCTGAGCTTGGTTGTTCTGGTGTTGAGTGACTGTTGAGCTGCCTTTGCTTATACCTGACATGGTTAAGTGCACTGGTGCAAACTTTGCTGCTGGTTCAAATGCACAGCTGGATCAAACACTAGTTTTTCTTCTTTGTGCCAAATTAGTTGACAATGCCATACCCAGAGATGCAGGATACAGAAAAGATCCTCCTCCTTCTCCTCCTGTCCCCTACACAGGCTTTGTACACATCATGTGTGCTTCTGTCCAGCACCAGAAGACAGAAAAAAATTGTCACAATTTCAAGCACCCAGTAACTCCCTTGTTTCATCTCAGCCTTGGGATGATCCTGACCTCATTTATCTCTTTGGCTTTTAGCTCATCACTAAGATCCTTGTCCCTATGAGTTGTAACTGGTGCCCCTTTTGTGACACATGCTGTAATCTACCTCCCCTTGCTGACCCATGCTCCTCCCTCTGTTGCAGCTAAAGAAAATTAAAATCCATAGAGCATTTTTCTGCTATCTAAATTAATTGCTCCTGTCCTAAAACCGTAATTACTCTATTTGCAGATTTCACTGATCTGCTCTCTCCTGGTGTCTTGTCCTGTCTTGTCCTCTGCACTGATACCTTCTCCCATTGTGGTTGTCCCTTCTCTGTTTGTTGAGGACTCATACTGGATTGTGTGCTTTGTTTCTCTTTTCCCCATATAAATTTTTTTCCATGCGTTGTTTTCAGTGAATGATTCTGGTCTGGCTTTCAAATCCCTTCTTAGCTGTCCCAGTTCACAGCCCTGCACCAGTTCAGGCTTTATGGAGCCAGCTCTGACCTCATATATTTTCTTCTCTGTGACAAAGATGGCTATTCTGGCTGTGTTGTAGAATAGTCAGTGATGTGGAGTCTGGCTCCTTCTCCATCACATGACTTTCCATGGATCTTACTGTCACTTTCTTCAAGGTTGCCTGGAACCTGGACTGTTTCCCTGCTCCAGGGGCTTAAACACTTGGTCATCTCATCCCTGTTTCAGTTGTGTAGTCTGCTTAATTCCTCCCACCTCCCCATTCCCTATGCTGAGGATTCATTTACCTTTGCTTCCAAACTCTCACCTGTCTGCCTCAGCTGCCTCTTGCTGCTTCTCAGACTCCTCTCAGACATTGATACCAGCTTTTGATTGCTGTGCTTTTTGTGCAGTCTGCCATGCAAACTGAGCTCCCTAAGCCTTTAGAGCACTTGGCTCCTGCCCTGTAAGCTCAGCTCTTCCATGAGCCTCATGAACACTGTCTTGGAGCAAGAACAGTTGTCTCTTCCTGACACACAGCTGGCAAATACTTGGAACTAACGAAAATGATTTTTGCTTACCTTGGCCCATGGCTGGTTCCAGGTACCATGAAAGGCTTCAACTTCTGCTTGCTCTGGTGGGAAATGGCTCCTTCCTCCAGCTGTCTTTAAAAATGTCCTCTTGCAAAGTTGTTTGCTTAATTTCTTTGTACAGGGTGGGATGTGGTGCTGCCACCTTTCCAGCTTATCTGGTGTGCAGATGTTGAGGGCTCTTTTATCTCTCAGACCACACTGAAGACACACTGCAGATGAGGTGAAATTGCACAGCAGGATGAAAAGCATTTGGAGACAGCCGTGACAATTCTTTCAAGATGCTGTGCACTCAGGACCCCAGAGTAGAAAATGCAAATCCTAATATGGCTCTAAACAATGCACAGAATGCACTTCAAATGTAAGTTTTGGAGAGCTGCTCTCCAACTTTTACCCAAAGCTACTTAGATCCCAAACCCTTCAAGGAGTTAAAAAAAATAGTCAGTACATCCATTGCTCTTGTGCCTAATTCAGAAAAGTGAAACCACTTCAAAATGAAAAAATGTGTTAAAAGAAACAACTAAATTTGTGTAGCTTAATTAAAATTATTTTAAATTATTGTGCTGGAAACTTGGACTAAATACATTCTTAAGGCTGCTGTAATATAAAAGGAACGTCACTGGATTGAAAATAATTGGTCAAAAGACAGGAAATAAGATATCAGAAATAAACAGCTTTTACTGTGGTGTGAGTCATCAATAGTTTTACAGAAACCTATGATCTCCAACAAACTCAGGAATAATTTGAGAATTTGATTGCATAATATAGTCCAGTGAGTTTGGTGTTTTTCTTAGTATTTCCTTATTAAACTTTACAATTGTGTGCTTATATGTGTCATTCAAGCTAAAACAAACTCTCTTGAGTTTTAGGTTTTTACAGCATAGCCTTAATTGAATAGATTTACAGAATAATTGCAGAATGGTTGAGTTTGGAAGGGACCTCAGAGGTCATCTTGTCCAAGCTCCTGCTCAAGCAGGGTCACCAAGAGCTGCTGCTCATCTCTTGTAGTGACAAGCCCAGCTCTGGGCACTGCACTCCAGGTGTGGCCTCACCAGGGCTCTGTAAAGGCAGGAATCATCTCCCTTGACCTGCTGGCAATTCTTTACCTAAGGCACCCCAGAATTGTTCCCTTATTTGTGGCAAGGGCATGCTCCTGCCTTATGTGAGCTTTGATTGCTCTGACTTCTCTTACAAAGCCCGGAGATCACCAGATTCACAGAAATTGGGAACACTAAGTATAAGAACATCAGGGAAATCTTCCAGAAAATTCTGTGTTTATTGTCAGCATACATTTTACAGTGTCAACTATGTTATTTTTATATAGTCTTGAACTTGTTTCTTACATAACAAGTTAAACACTCTATGTGGTGGCTGATTTATGCTCTTTCAATCGAAGCAAATTGTAAACTAACTGCTTGTGCTCAAACTTCTGACTTTCCTTGCAGGATCAGTGTTCTTAAATGCACCTTTGGAGTATATGTATGAGTTTTGAACCTCTAAATCGGAGTGGTTTAGATACAAGGAGGTATTTATCCCATCATCACTGCCTTGCAATGACTGTGTATACACACAGTACCATCTCTTGGTTAAATTGGCAACTGCAAGTAGGAGTTCCTGTATGGAATGCTATTCACTGGGAACAGAGACCTACTTATCGTCCCTTTGTGTCTTTTTTGACAATGAAATGGGCTAAAAAAGGCCATGGAGAAGGTTAACACACAAAAGAGACTTCTGCATGTACTACTCAAGTGCTTGTATTGGCATTCCATCTGGTGAGAATGGGCCCCCTGTCCCCAGGCTGTCCCTACCTCTAGAGCTGCCCCAGTCCCAGGTGCAGAATCCAGCACTTGCTTTTGTTAAACTTAGTTGGTTTTGTCACTTCTCTGCATCCACTGCATCCCTGACTCCTAGAAATCTATTAGATCCTTGAAAGTGTCCATCCTGCCTGGATATTACTTTATTGTCTTTGTACCGTGTAGGGATACTTGTTGTTTTACAGATCCAAATATAAACCCATAAAAACTTTATTACCTTTAAAAATAGAAGCTTAAACTGTTTCGTGAGCATCTTTAATAACTGGATCTCTCTCTGAATGTAGTGATCAAAATTATATACACCCAAGTTTCCCTTTCATTGTGTCTACATTTCCAGCTCTGACATGGAACACCCATTTATTAGATAGGAATTTTCCTTTAGAGGGGAATTTCTTGTTGCTTTAGAGCTACAAGAAATGTTTACACTGTGCCTTGGGTTTTGTCTTTTATAGCGAGCAGTGCCCTCTACATTCAGTACAGGAGAGTGACAGACCAAGAGGCGAAGCAGTAAAGCTTTGGTGGCAGAACAAAGTGATTTGAAACCAGCTATTTGAAACTTTGGCTATTTCTGGTTGATTTTTTTTTTTTTTTTTTTTTTTGAATCAAAAAACTTAGTTCAGGGAAACAAAATGATGGGG
>VZTR01021376.1:440322-510631 GCA_013400775.1 Chaetops frenatus | reverse complement strand
ATTTTTTTTTTTTTTTTTTTTAATCTGAATCAAGAAACTTAGATCAGGAGAACAGAATGATGGGGAGAAACATTCACCAATCTGAAGGCTGATTTCAGTGTCTTTCAAGGCCTATTCATGGTATGAATGTGTTATATCAGCAAATGCTGATTGGAATTTTTTTTGGAGTGATCAAACTGGTATGAGGGCTGGCCGGGTCAACCTCTTGGGCATGCTCACATTTAAACTGCATATTTATAAAGAAAAATACTGACAATTAGCAATATTTTACTCCACCAACTCCCATTGACTTCTGACCAAGGGCTGTGTAAAGATTGTAGGTTTGACAAAAGCAATTTAAATCCTTCCTCGGGCACTTACATGTTTTTCTCTGTAATAATCGTTAACCTAATTGAACAGTTGTCTCACGTCTCATGCAGGAAGAATGTGTTTCTCCTGCATGGCACTGGCCAGATCTGCATTTTCACACTCAAACTGAGCTGGGTGTGGTTGCTGAGGGCAGGTGAAAATGCTGACACTGTGAAAACCCAGCGAGTGTTGCAAAGCTTGGAACTTGGCACAGGCTCTACGGCGTTGGTTTCCCTTTGAACTGCAGGCTTCCTTTACAGATAGTTAATTAGGATGAGGTCATTCCAAGCTCGTGTGACAAACACTGTCTGAAATAATTGCCTGGATTGTATTTAAGAGGGAATACTGGAGAAATTTGAATGTTTTGGCTGTACTGAGTGTTAAATGTAATGTCAGTCTGCATTCTTGCAAGGTTTAATGAGATTTTCTGAAATACCATCACTACCTCAAGGCCTTTTCTGAGGCTAGAGGAGGATTGTATACCCTGACTCTCCAAGATCCTGCAAGACTTAATTGATAGGTGCAAAGCTACATATTCCCCTCTCCTTTGCCTGGAGAAATCTGAATTCCTGTGTGTATGTGTGTGTCCTTTTCAACCTTCATTCCAGTCTCTCTGGGCTGACTAGTTTTACCAAGCTTCCACATCCACTGTAAGTATATGTGTGGGTGGCAAAATATTGTAATTGACGTAATAAAATAGGACTTTACATGTTTTGAAGATTTTGTTGGCTTTAAATCAAAGAAATATTTAAATGAGTCCTCTGTTTAATCTGTGTCATAGGGTCAGTTTGTGTGCATGGGACATTCTTTCTGGGGGAAGCTGGTTCTGCATTGCTGGACAGTACTGACTGCCAGGAGGAAAAAGGCAAATTGTCTCTTAGGAACACTCAGATCTTTGCTATATTGGCTTGTTAACTTTGCAGGGAGTCAATGGGCACATTAGGGATTTAGATATGAGTGGCACAATGCCTCCCTCATGAATGATGATCTGCTTTAAGCAGCTTAGTGGTACGAGGATGAGTGACTGTTAATTGTGAATTTTCATACATCTTTCTGATGTGCTTTTTCTGCTTTTGTGCTTTTTGTAGATTCTCATTTTTTCCAGTCATAAGAAGAGAGTTCTGTTGTAAAACTGCCATATCTTATTGCTGTATTTTCCTTCTATCAATAAGATTAAATGATAAATTTAATTCTAGAATTTAATTATGTCAGCTACTTGGATAGTACTTTGGCTATTACTGAATAAAATATATTTAGTGGATATAAACCTGGAGAAGGTTTCAGGGACACCTTATAGCCCCTTCCAGGAAGTCCCTAAAAGGGGCTTACAAGGAGGCTGAAAAGGGACTTTTCACAAGGGTGTAGGGAGATTGAACAAGAAGAATTGGCCTTAAGCTGGAGGAGGGTAGGTTTAGATTGGATATTCAGAAGAAATTCTTCCCTGGGATGGTGGTGTGAGGCCCTGGCACAGGTTGCTCAGAGAAGCTGTAGCTACCCCAACCCTGGAAGTGTCCAAGGCCAGGTTGGATGGGGCTCTGAGCAACCTGGGGTAGTGGAAGGTGTCCCTGCCCATGGCAGGCAGCTGAAACAAGATGAGCTCTAAGACTCCTTCCAACTCAAAGCATTTTATTGTTCTGTGATAATTAAATTGCATTCCGTGAAGCTTATAAAACCAGTGATTTTAAATTATGTTCCTTGGAAATCCAGCTGCTATTATTGCTACAGGCTCTAATGCTGAAAACCATCACACTTGATCCTCTCCTTCAAGTTAAATTATATAATGATTCCCACTAGTAATTGTATGTGTGCAGGCCCATAAAACAGGCTAGAGAATGAGAAAGGTGACACTGTCTTTACAGCATAGTCTCTGATACCTTTTTATTAGTTTTTGTTCATATTACATCACTTTATTTTGGCTGAGTAATCTGCATTTCTGTGCTTCCACTCATAAGAATGCATGAACGCTGCCCCAGCCTCATAAATAGGCAAAACTGAACTGTTGTACAGGTTATATCACTGAGCAGGAGCCACATGAAGCATCACAAATCCCTTAATGTCTGAAAAGTGGGTGCAAACCAAGTCCACCTGAAGCTGCCTGGTGCCACTCCTGTAGGGAATGATTTCAAAGTCCACTGTTGAAGTCTCCATGGGGGCCATTCTTTCCACACTAAAAGAGAGAATGCATTTGTAAGTTAAAGCAGCTGAACAATTCTTGCTCTGTATTCTTCTGAGCACCCAAATTGAAGACTGTATCCATCCCTCCACTCCCCGAGCATTCTGTAATTCAAATCTTGGCAAAAGAGGTGTAAAAAACTCAATTTGCTTCATGGAGAGTACTGACATGGTGGCATTCTGTCCAAGCTTGGTGCAAATTGAAGTCATGAGGCTGACAGAATCTTTTTTACAAAACCCACTGGTCTTGCTGATTTCCCAGCAAAGTGAACAAGGTACCAGCCAGAAGCGTTTGCGTACGGGATTCGGAGCTGCTCCTTGAGCAGGCCACTGCCTTCAGCTCTCAGGACACAGTCTGTCACCTCATCAGACAGAGGGTTGGTAAATGTGACCTCCACCTTGACAGGCTTGTGCACCACAGCTGGACCAAGGACCTACAGAGAGAAAACATTCTGCTCAGCCACAGCATCAGTCTCATGTCTTCCTAATGCTTTTCTCCGTTCATTCCCATTGCAAACCACTTACCCTCTTAGGATCACCGAGGCAAGAAGGAGCCAGGAGTTAGTTCATGTCCATATTTTTGGACAACAGAGTTCAGCCTTGAATGAACCATCCAGTGTGGCTAAGAATCAGCAAACTGCTGTAGAATTTACCATTTAGTCCCTTTTTAACGAGGTCAGTGCATGGTTTCCGTATAACACAGTATATGATACTCATCAGAGTGAGAACAGAATGAGAAAACAAGAATATATGGCTAACTACTGGAGGCACCTAAAATTACCTTTAACTAGGCTAAATGAAAGGTTTAGGACTGGAGAACATGGGAGGTGTGAGAGAGCTGAATTGTGGTGTCTCAGGGAAAAGAATGCAAATTAGTAAATAAACATATTCATTACCTTATTTTGGCTGAGATAATGAGGAACTGGTATATCTTTGTATATAATTTAGTATTAACATAATCGAGAGGTCTGCCAGCCAGATTGCATTTCTCTATTACTGTCTCCATGTTTATAGAGAAGTTTCAATCAACAGGAACATAAATGCTTCTTAAAACTTAATCACTGAATTCAAGTAATTTAATCCAGGGTGCCTGCCCTACATGAACTGACTGTTATTTGCATGGCACAGCACAGAGACTTTTTACAAAGTCTCACTAGAACTTGGTATTCAGAAATTGCCAGACGTGCAAACATCCACACTTTTTACTCATGTGTGTGACCTTGCTTTTCTTGTATGCTGCTGACAGGGTGGGCTGGGACAGCTAATCTAGTCTGGAGGCCCTGAAAGATTCTGCACATTACCATATTCCCTCTATGTTATTTACAGTAAGATGAGCAGATAGCATTTGATCCCATGTGTGATACAGCATTTAAATGTGCTGTTCAAAACCAGTTCAGCTCGTTTATGTGGCTGTGATGGGCCATGCAAAGCCAGGACTGTCCCTGGACAAACATAGTGCAGGATCTTTCCTGTAGAATAAGAGCTGCTTTTTAGTCATTGTATAACATTTGTCAAAAGTCAGTCAAAAGGGGAAGAAAAGCACCTTCAGTTCTAATTAATCACTTGGGAAGTGTCGTAGAAGGTGAAAAGTGGTACTTATCGTGATAGAGTTAAAGACCTTTCTTTGAATGTTGGTAATAGAGAGATACAGCCTCAGGCATGATCAGTTGGTCAGTGAAGATGTCTTTGGTAAAAATCAGTTGTCCTAAATAAACTGGAAGATATTGATCAGACTTTTCTAACAAAAGGGGAGGTCTAAATATGGATGAGATTTCTTTG
Organism: Chaetops frenatus; assembly: GCA_013400775.1. Taxonomy (NCBI): domain Eukaryota; kingdom Metazoa; phylum Chordata; class Aves; order Passeriformes; family Picathartidae; genus Chaetops; species Chaetops frenatus. The sequence goes on along the minus strand of VZTR01021376.1, from coordinate 506,332 downwards.
TCTGTCTGTATTCTTCTGCCTGTCCCTTCTTAGGTAAATTTACCTTGTAAGAGTTGTAACACAGAGAACTTTATCAGTGCCACGTTAACAAGCACTGGTAAGAATATCCCAGCACAGCTATGCCATGGAAAGATTTGCTTTTCTTCAGTGTATTTAATTTCATTTGTATCATATGTCTTATTACCACAGCAACAAGATCCAACCACCCTCAGAGATGATTTCTCTTCCCATACTCCTTCCCATGAGGAATAGATGGAGTAGGAATTCTAGTTGCTTCTTCTGAGCACATCTCTCAAGGGTCACAGAAGGGACTAGCTTTTACCTTGATGGTGAGAAAAGGATCCTGGAGTACAATATCCTTCTCAACTAGAAGTGAGGCTCCCCGTTTGATTTGGCACACAGCAGTCAGTAGGATCTTCCTGTCATCCATCAGAGAGTTTTTGTACTGGGAATAGGAGATCTTGAAGGAAATCTCTTGGGGTAGTGGAAGGATGGAAACAAAGTTTCCCTCTCTTCTTTTTTCTGAGTACCAGCTATCTGTAAGATACCTGTGTTTTAAGGAGCAACACTCTTTTCACCCTGGGGCTGCACATTTGTAGGTGTTGACACCAATAGTCAGGAATGATGCTCATGGGTGACTTCTACTTACATTTACATAAACCACTAAATAATCAGGTACAGTTTGGTACCTGGACAGATCTGAGGATGGATATATGTGGCAATCCCTGCTGGTGGTTTTTTCATTTATCTGAAGCTGGGATTTATTGCTCCTTCCTTGCAAAGAGAGCAGAAGTCAGAGGGTGGGTTTGTTTAAATGCCCTTGCAGATGCAGTTGTTCAGCCTCTGCCTTGCACAATCAGAGTCTCCATGCCAGTGAGGAAGGCAGTGGAACTCAGTATATTGAGAAAAAGAGTTCTGCTACTAGAACTGTGGAATGAGTTCTAATGTGTTATGCATTAGCTTGAGAGGGTAGTTCTGTTCATTTGTGCTACATGTCTCATTTCTCAGCACTGTCCTATAAAATCTGGGCAGAGACCACTCTCTGCAGGTGGCACAGCTCTTCCTGCAGTTGGTGGTTGCTGTTGTGCTGCTGTGAAAGTCGTAGGCTTGTCCTTCCCCCTTTAATCTGTCTTTATGCCTTGCTTACGTGGAGCTGGCTGCTCACTCATCTCCTGTGTATGTCTCTTAGTTGTTCTCTCTTAGCAAAGAAGGTCATAATGTAGCACCAACAGTGGCTGTGCTGGGTCAGACAAAAGGTCACTCTGCTCAGTCTCCCTTTTGTCAGTGCCCAAAAGCAAATGCTTGAGGCAGGGCAAATATGTGTGTTTCTTTTTGCCTGAATAGCCTTGACCTCCAACTGTTTGCAGGTCATACCCTTCTTGAGCCGTTCTTTATTTCCATGTGATCTGACCACAACCCAAAACTATGTCTTGTCTAGTAATAAAAGCTGTAATAAAATTAAAATTACCTTCTTCAGATCCAAGTTTAACAGACCTATGCAACTGCAAAATCTCTGCCTTGGGTCTTCTGGTGTAGAGAATGGCTGAAGCCTTCAGTTTAACCTTTATGGTCTTAAAATCTGAGGTCAAGTTTTGGAGTGTCAAGGTAAGGAGGATGTCCTGACCAATTACAGGAGCTGCATCAAGGAGCAGCTTCCCTGAGATGCTGGGGGTTTGTGCAGGCTGTGCCCTTGAAAATCGTCTTCTGGGTCTTGGAATTTTGGTTCTTTTTCCAGGTCTTCTCACACCAAGCAGCTTCAGTGCTTTCTTGTACACCTGCCTTTCTTTCAAGGATCCTGCTTTGAAAGATACCATGGTCAGAGATCTCGTGCATGTACTGGATATAGTGCAGTGGAGCCATGGCTGATCTCAGAAATTTAGGGAAGCTGAGAAGGACAAAGATACTCATGAGGAGAAAGTGAGGTCTAACCTTAATGTTAATTTTGGCACAAAAGCAAACAAATGTACATGGCCATGAAGGCTGGAAAGTAAAACCTGCCCATCAGCTCCAGGTGGCTGTTCATGGGCACCTCTTAGAAGCTGTGGGCAGTAATTCCTGGGAGGGCTCAGTTCTGCGTAAGGTGGGGCAGTTGCCATCTCCTCTGAAACTGAGATGGGTGAAAAAACCCTTTTGCAGAAATTCTTCTCAAACAGCTCTCCAGAATGACTGTTGTTTCAACTGAATCAGCATCAGCAGGTAGGAGCCCTAAGACTTTGAAAATTCACAATTACCTGCCTCTAGAAGAAGTAAAGAAATTAAGCCAGTGCTCAGTCCAACAAAGACCTAAATTCTTTTCACATGTGCTTATCAGTGGTAAAACTATTGTAATAAAGAATTTACCTTCTGGGTATTTGTAATTAGCAGTGACATCCACACGGGAGTTGGTGCCCACTGCTTTGGTGCTGATGAATTTTCCAATCTTCCTGGTATCAGAATAAATTCTCTCTTTTCTTTTCTTGCTGTAGCGAATCCAAGTAACACAGTCAGCATTCACTGCTGCAAACACAAATGGGCTGTCGTAATCCAAGTTCACATCCCCTTCTTTAATGGCTCTGGTGGAGGCAGGACCACACTGATAGATGCCTGTATTAGAGAGGGAGAAGTTGAATGACATAAATCCTCATGTTGACAGCAGGAGGGAGAGGCACTCACTGCAAAGACACATTTGGGAGAAGTAAAGCAACATAAATCCTCATGCTGACAGCAAGAGGGAGAGGCAGCCACTCCAAAGACACATTTGGGTCAAGCACCCTGTTTTCATGTCTGTGTAATGTGGTAACAGCATGTCCAGGGATTCTACATGCACTTTCTATCAAAAGGTGGGGCTGCAGAGGAGGCTGCTAGGGAGAGCTAAATCTTCTGCTGATGTGTGCTGTGAGAAGTGTTCTCACCCTCCAAAGGCTGCAGGGCTGCGTGCAGAGCTGTCAGGTGAAAGGAGAGGAGAGGATGTGAGGGATGTGAGCCAGTCAGAAGCACAGTCAGGCTTAGGAGATGAGAACCAACAGTGCTGTGTGTGCATTGAGAAGAACCAGGGAACTAAATTTGTTAAACCTGGTAGTGGGGAATGGGACTGTGTGATGTGAGGAGCTAAGACAAGCAAGGGTGAGATAAGTGAGCTTAAGATGTTCTGCCTTTTGTGGAGGCAGAGAACTGAAATGAAAATTGTTCTGCTGGTAAGCAATCCAGAGGCTGACAGAAAACCTCCCTACTGGAGATTGATGTGGGTATTGCTTTTCTTGTGCACCCAAATTAATGCTATATCTACAGAAGAGAATTGTCCTGAAATTTCCATGGCAATTTTAGGAGTAACACTATCTACAGGTTTTTTATATTTACAGCAATGTTACCTTTGCTTTTTTCCTGGGGTGTTGCATCCAGAACCTGCCATCCATCATAAAAAGAGCCAAGGTCTCTTCTAATGAACCAGCATTCATTCCAGACATGGAAATTCCTGTAGGGGAGGTAGAATGCAGAATATCTGATTCATACAATACAGGAAATAATCCTAACTGAGTGAATGAAAACTCCTCTGTGGAGAGGGCAGCTGCTGTACTCCTTACATTAGTACCTCTTTCCCCTTTTTTGACAACTTTTTGTCTTATATCTCTCAGAAATGTTGGGATGTTATGAAAAAGAAATGTTAGAAGGAAAATACTTCATTTCAGAGTCAATAATTCAATACTGGACATTCCAGAACAAAAGACCAAAAGTCTGGGAGCACGAGCTTGAGGTGGTTTTTCAGGAGTATGATTCTAGATATTTTAAGTAGTGGGGAATATAATGGAAGAAATATTAAAGAAATATATATATTTACCACACACTGTCTTCACTCAAGTGCAGGTTGTTTCCAGACACGTCAATGTACTTATCAATACTCAGATTTAGGTTCTTGTCATGGGCAGAGTTGAAGTTTGTAATAACACGAGTAGGTATTCCCAAGCATCTCAGTACTGCAATATAGAATACCATAAGAGTTCTGTAAACCTATTTTACAGACGTTTAGAAAGTGTTTTTCTTGGTCACACAGTCTAGTGTGTGTTTTCAGTGGTGAAGTAAACCCTCAGAAATTTCCCTCCAGATATGATGCAAGTCAGTCATTGTGCAAAATTGCTTAGAAGACTCTTCCGCTGACGTGACATTCTTAGCTGTCATGTCCTTTTTAATCAGAGTTTGGTTCGCCCATTTATTTTAATCCTTGATTCTTCATCCCATTCTCTCTCCCATTTTCCCTCTGTTTATTCCTTGCTTCTTAATCCACTTACAGTGATACACCTCTCAATTTTCCTTTGTATTTTTCCCAGAGAGGTTCTTGTGTCTCAGAGCAGCTCTGACTGGACACTGCTAGGATGAAGAGGATTTCCTGACTTGCAGCTCCCTTTACAGGCCCTCAGAATTGTGACTTGCACCTATGTCACCAACAGGTAAGACAGCAGTAGAAAACTGGCACTGTAAGGAGATGGACTTTAAAGAGCCCTGGTTTTCTTTGGATCCTAGCTTTGAAACAGGAAACCTTGCTCTTTTCACCAGCCCAGCCTGGAAAACCCCATTGATTTTTGTTTGGTTACTCACAAAGCTTTTGTGCATTATTACAACCTGTAAACTGCAGGACTAACCCTTCATACCTGGAGAGCAGAGGTTCTTCACTCTCCCTGATGAAGCTGGAACAGCTTCAACGTTACTGTCACAAAGTTCAGAGTGCAGAACTCGTAGTGAGCTGCCTCTGTGGTGTCATTTCCATCCCACCTGGGTACCTGTGCACGTGACTCCTGCGAAGACCCAGCACTGGCCGTAGCGGACGGGTCGGTACCTGGCCCGGTACCACTTGTGAAGGATGGTCACGCTCCCGCTCCAGCGCAGGGGGTTTGTTCCTGAGCGGAACTTCCCACTCCACTTCCCTTCCACTACTCCTTTCTCATCGTTGCTGTTAACCTGGAAGATTCCTTCTCATGAGGGAATTAAAGTATTTACAGGAAAAGAGAGAGGGAAATAGGAGTGACCCTGTGTGGGTACCACTGTTCTCATTGACTGGGTGGTGGGGCAGAGTATTTGAATCTTAGAATTTTGTCTGCTCAAAGGCCACAACTGGATCAAACCCAGACCAGATTGTGGAATCTGATGATTCAAAACTGCCTTGTTTTCAGTACAAGTGATTCCAAATGACTGACACCTGTTTATATTTTCTTTCTTTCATCTCTTGACCCCACCTCCTTGTATGCCATTACTTTGCTGGACTCTGCATTCATGCTGCTTCACATTCTCAAGTGATTTATATGGAAGCCTTGAGAAACCCATCTTTTCTCTGAATGTGCATTTGTTGCAAACGTGCAGAGAGTACTTACAGCTTGCCCAAACTTGTTAGATGTACTTGCATGTACTTGTGCATATCCATTGTAGAGCTCTGTTTAAGTAGCATGTGTGATGGTACAGGATGCAGTAAATGATTTTTAATTCTTTTTCTTAATTATTTGTACTTACAGTAATTTTGTACACCTCCATAGAGTTATTTACTTTATGTTGAAGCTGAGAAGTTGTAACTATTTGTTGCAGGAAATGCATAAAAGCCTTGCTAAACAAATATCCCTTAAGTGAAGAATGCTAAATTCAGACATTAAATGCAGCTGAACCAGCACTGGTTTTCCAAAATATTTTGTGCTTCTCTTGGTGTTGGAAAAACTTAGCAAGTGATTTCAGAATAGACAAAGGCTTTCTGAATTAGTGAAAAGATCTAATGGACTAATCTGTTAGGAAAATACATCTGAGATTCAATGTTCCTCAATGGAAACATTCCTTCAGTCATGAGCAAACTTTTGGGAAGAAGAACAAATCTCCATTTTACCTATTTTGTAGCTAATTTTTGCTTGGCTACACCAAGAAAACATTGAGGATTTGACACTCAAGCGTGCGTGTGGATTGGGGTTTTGTTGGTAGGTGTATGTTGGTAGGTTTAGTTGAGGTGTTAGGGCATGGGTTGGACTCAATGATCCTAAAGGTCTCTTTCAACCAAGTGATTCTGTGATTGCCATCTGTGAGTGCTGGATCACTTTACCATGGCACTGATGACCCTGCTCACATAGACAGGGCTGTTCCTCTTGGACACATCCACAGCTGGGTCCTCGCGGTGGTTCAGGCTCCGATCCAGGATAGCCAGAGAGATATCAAGGATGTCTTCTTCAAACTGGAATCAAAAATAGCAATATATTAAATGCTAATTTCAGAAGTAAACCCAAGGTTAAGCTCCCCACCTGTTTTCTTTCTTCTAGCATGATGGAAGATGTTGGGAATAGAGACATTTTCTTCACTTGTAAAGAAAATCGGGTGAAGAAGAGGAAGATGTGACCTTTAAGCTGCCAACTCTCCATAGTATTTTTTAAGATATCTGTGAACACAGTGTGGGGCCATGGCCACTGGCATTCATGAGGACATAATGTGGCCTGGTGGCACTGACAAGACCAGTGCAGGTCGGGCTCATCAGGGGTCACACCCTCCCACATCCTGCCATGCCCCTTCAGGCACCCATCTGTTATGAAAGCTTTACTCTCATGGGCTGCCTCCACCTCATATCAGGTGATCTGAACTGAAAGAAACCCACAAAAATAATTATTGTGGATTAGGTTCACCCAGACACTACTTGAGCCCAGAGAATGCCCCAGTGCTTGGCTGGATGGATGTGGCTGGGCAAGGATGGCCCTTGACCTCTGAGACAGAAAGGAACTCTGGCCTTGTTTTATTTATCAGTGTAAAAGCAGCCACGGGATCAGGAGGATCAATAGAAATGCTGTCTGCAAATGCTGGTGCAGTTGGAGGGCATGAAGTGGCCAGGAATGGTTCTGGCTGGCCTGGGAAGTTGCAGGATGGCTGTGTGGCTGGAGATGGGCTGTGGTTCTGACTGTGTTTGCAGCAGTTACACTTGGAGGGACAAACAGATTTTCAAAAATTCCAACATGAATTGTTTCAGTTGAGTACATTTGGGATGTCGTGTCTTCTGTCCCATTACTGGACAGATTGCATAAATATTTACATGCACAGGCTTTGCAATACCCAGTGACTTTCTTTGCTCTCCACAAGGGTGAAAAAAACAAGTACAGTTTTACCAGTTTGTGTAGCAGGCAAAAGCAGACTAAAATTATGCTTTGTTTCTTTTATTTCTGTATTAGGACATGGCAGACAAGGGGGAATGATCCTGATGCTGCTGTCTGTAATGTAATGCTAAATGAGATACATATCTGCAAGAAAATCTGCAGTGAGCGAGGAATATTGACCTCATATTCTATGACAAAATGATTTTTTTCTCCTCAAGAGCCTATTTACCCACTACTCTGATTCTGAAAGCTCTGGAAGAGGTGGTGCTGTTTACCTGTCCATAGTTCCAAGCTTCTTCTTGAATATCTTTCTCCAGTCCCTGGAATATGATTCCACTGTCATTCAGAACATACTCCTCCCTCTCCTTTTCATTGGCCAGGTAGACATCATCATCTGCAAGCAGAATGAGACATGATGGCTGGAAGGAAATTGTTTTGCTGTAACTGAAAATCTGAAATAGAGGGCAGTTCTAGGGATCAGGTGAGACTGCCCATGAATTCAGGCTTAGGACTCTCTGCTACACCTCTGTAACCATGTAGAGAGTAAGTAAAATAAGCATGAAATTCCTTTCAGGGGAACTGGCTGTGTCCCTGTCCCTTCAATACGCTCAGCATGTGTCTTACTGGTACATGTTACTTGTTTTGCAACTGAATGCAAGAATCAGAGGAAAGAAATTCTAAAATGAATATTTGGAATATTTACTGCCTCTGATTTCTTATCCTACAAGGAGGAATCTGGGTCTTTGATGCCTTGCAGCACTGAAGAAGTGACAAAAACTTGATCCTTGATGTTGAGAAAAAAACCAGCTTTCTGTAACTGTGACTGTCAGGTACAGACTTCACTGTGACACTCAGATTTCCTGGCTGACAATGAGTTATTTGAAGGATGTGATACATCAGAGCATACCTGGACACCAGGGATTGAAGAGTAGCACAAACTGGCCCAGGACTTTGGAAGAGACCTTGTTCCTGGCAAGGACCTGGAGTTGGAGTTTGTATCGTCCGATGACAGCGTCGGCTGGGCTGAGGATGGTGAAGCTCAGGACGTGAGGCTCACTGGGCTCCTGGGTTGCACTCCAGCCACTGTCACTCTCCTCAGAAAGGGAAAATATGGCCGTGGTCTGCTGGGATTCTGCTGCAGATGGTCCTGCCAGAGACAATGGATGAACTGGGGATGGTGGTTTGTGAGAGGTGGAGGTGAATTGTGTCCAGGGACCAGAATAAAGAGAATGTGCAGTGTTGCAGGGATGTCCTAAGGAGCAGAGATGCAGCCTTGGTTTTGGAATGAGGATGGCTCCTGCCTTCCTTTTCATTATTACATTAACTGTCTTTTGCCTTAAGGTATAGCTCAAACTTTAAAATGGGAACTCCTGAGCCTAAAAAGACAATGATTCCTGAGTGGAACAGGACAAAGCCTAATGTTTCAAGAATGGGCCATGTAGACCTATAAGGCACAAGTATTTTGGAGCTGGAATAACCTGGATATGAGAGGAGTGCCACGGGGAGATTACCTGTGCTTGCAATAAATGTGAAGTTGTCCCAGGATTGCACTGTTGTTTTGAGATGCAGAGAGATGTTGAAGGGCTGCCCTCTCCTCAAGATTACTTCTGTGCTGCTGTAATCAGAGGTGTGGTGTGCAGCTTTATTTAGTTTGGATTGCCAGTTGACTTTTCCTATTTTTAGGCCTAGAAAGACACAAGACATGTTAATTAAAAACATTTTCCTTCAGACTTGCACACCTTTTCATTGTGTCGAATGTACTAAGTTTATTATATTTATATATAGCTCGCATTATGTGCTATAGGAAAAAAGAAAAATCCATTGTAATTAAAAATTGAAAAAAGGCCAGGGAGTTAGACCAACCACTAAAAGATGAACTCTTTTCTGTAGGGTTCTTTCAGAAAGAGAAAAAACATTCCAAAATTCAAATTTCAGATAATTCATCTTTGATTTAAACAAAAATCAATATCTTTCATGTTTAGAAAAGACTTTGTTATAGTCTGAAGATACTGTTCTATTCCTCATGTTCCTGATCTTTTTCTGTGGTGATATCTAGTCCCCATAATGTTTTCCAGATTTACAGAAAGAAGTATTAAAACTCTTCTTAGGAAGTGCAAGGCTGATTCTAGAAGCACTCCCTGACAGATGATGGCTAGAAGGTTGGTATATCTTCAGTGTGGAACTGGCTTGTTATCTTCTCATGTATCTTGTATCTAAATTAATTGACAGTCTTGTGGCTTGAAGCTGGGTGTTATTTCACACTGTTGGGAAAAGATTACAAGCAGAGGAGTGGCATATCTCGAGGCAGTGCTATGGGTTACTCTATTATATCATGATAGGTTGCCCAATGTCGAAAATGAGGCACTGACGCTCAGATTACAAAAGCTTCAAGCTTTCTCTTTCCTTGATAGATTAAAAAAAATTCNCCCCAAAACTAAAAAAAAAAAAAAAAAAAAAAAAAAAAAAAAAAAAAAAGCAGCAGATTTCCCTATGAAAACTGGTGTTTGCAAAGTGCCCTTTCCCAGTATGATATTCCAGAGGAGTTTCAGGTGAAGAAAACTTCCTGCTCTGACTAGAGCTTGTTAACCTTGTGCAGAATAATGGTGCTGTAAGCAACATTTCCATCATTTCACTGAACCAAGAAAGAGGCTCATATCTGAGAGAATCCATAGGGTTCTACTATAATGAGGGTGAGGTTTCAGTTTCTGCTGTGTTTGCAGCAGAGAGTTATATTATGTGAAGGCTTGATAAAGGTGTAATTGTACTAATTTTTCAGCTTTTTGAAAGAAATGTGCATTTCCAAGGCTGCAGTAAAGGCCTGAAGCAAGTGACTTTCCTGTAGTCTCTGTGCATAAGCATGTGTGAGTGTTTTTAGTTAAGGGTCTTGCTTCAGGTCTGTCACCTGGAGACAAAAATTCCACTGGCAGGAGTGTGATGTTTGAATCACATGATGTGAAATGCCTGGAAAGCGTGTAGCTTGCATCATCACTTCATTTTCCTGCCTTACACATGTTTAATTGAAAGGGACCTGTGGAAAGCATAATTCCTAATATCAAGTCCTCTAATTTAAGAGTGACTTAGAAGGTGTTTCTGAAGGGCACTTGGAGTCAGAGTTTGAAAAGGAGTCAGTTTGCCTTGCTGCACTTTATCCTGAATGCCCAGGCTCTGTGGGGCAGGGAGCACCATGTGTTGTGAGCTGTGCAGGGATGCAGGAAACTGAGAGCATTTTGCACATCTGCAAATAAAAATGTCATGCAAAGAGGATTTAATGGCAACCCCTCCATGAGCTTGATATCAGTGAGGCTCTGATGTTAAAGAACCTAAACAGTGCTACTAAAGATTGTCAGAGTGGAATGTCACAGGCAAAGATAAGGTGTTCAGCAGAGGAGGAGGGGAAGTGAGCAGAAGTAGGAAAGATAAGGCAGTGTCTGGCATTGGTTTGCTCTAACAATTTACTGCATCAATAGTTCGATTTGCCTTGCAAAGTTCATGGTTACACAGGCATTTCTAGAGAATAGGTGCAGGAGATCAGAAAAAAGAGTTCCACATCTGGGGCAAGAGCACAGTAAAGCTTGATGCCAGTCTTTTGTCCACATGAATCTCAAATTTATCCTTGTTTTGATCTTCACAATTTCAATCTTAGAATTTCTTTTTCTTCTTTCAGAGCCTGTTAGGAAAGCTTATTTTCTATAATTCCGCCAGTGTTCAGTTGGCCAAAACTTCTAAAAATTTGTTTGGGTGTCTGTCCTGTAATGGACAGACATTGGGAGCGTGCTCAGAAGGAAAAGCCTGGGAGTCACTGCTGAAGATGCTGAGCATGGTGCACACAGGCTTCTCTTTGCCTTTGACTGAAAGCTGAAGCTGTAACAGGAAAACCTCTCTAGGCTAAAGTGTAAATAGAGTCTGTTTGTGAGTATTTCATGGTACTTGGGTCTAACTCGAGATCTTTACCATCAGCATGAGGGTGAGCACAGTGAGTGCAATCCCACACAGAAAACAGCTCTCAGCTGGCAGAGCCCCCCTTGGGAGTCCAGAGGCCACCAAGTGACCTGGCTGAGGCCAGACTTCTTTTGATCTTAGAGCCTGGGATTTCAGTGTAGCAGTTTGATGCCCCAATCACTAGCCAATAGTTAATTAGGTGTCTGCAAAAGCACTAAGTAGAGCAGTTAACTGATATGATAGAAAGATATTTTCTTATTCGACTTTTCTGTGTTACTGGAAAAAAAAGGTTCAAGACTCATGATAATAAAAGAAAAAAGAAAATCAGTTCTAGTAGAAAAACCAATAAATACATTTAAACCAAAAATGCAAAGTTCCTTAGAGAGCAGCTAGATGTAATTTATCTTCTTTCCTCAGAAAATATTGCTCATGTGGATTGGAAGAGTCATGTCTGGAGCCATCAGGCTGGATGAACTTACCTGCCATAAGGATTCTTTCTTCTTTTCCACACTTGTGCGTAGCTCAGATTAGGGTTACAAAAGTGGGCAAGAACATTCTAAATCCTCTTCCACCAGCACCAGTAATGAAAGGCTCAGGACTGGACTTGGCTCCATAGGCTGGAGTTTATACAAGCTGGGTGTGACCTGTGGTTGGTAGTTACTGTTTTTGTAGTGATATCCTACGTGAGCATCCACTGATGACTGCTTTAATTGCACAATCTTGAATCCAATTATCCTTATGTAAAACTGGTGGATGGCTGAGGAAAGATGATAATCAGTATTCTGGCATTTTAGAGAGAAAAGCATCCCAAATTTGGTCTAATGAAGGAAATATTAAGTAGACAGAAGCAACTTAATTTTGGATGGTTTGGTTTGCGTCATTTTAGGTTTTTGGGGACTGTGTGTACAGAGGGCAAGTAGAGACTAATATACTTATGGTACAGCACAGCTATGTGGAACATGCAGTGTTCTAAGTAGATTTATAATAATTAGTGTAACTGCCAGTAGCTTTTCCCCCCACTCTTTCTTTTTTTTAAAGACATCTGTCTGAAGATCTTCCACATAACTGCATATAATTCGTTCTGTCTTTGCCACAACATTATTGTAATAATACTTCTTTCTCACTGCCTGTTTCTGCCGTGATTACCTGTAATCTTCATTTCTTCTGTAAGAAGAAACGCGTCCCAGGGAGGGGGCATTGTTGTGCAGTCAGCTGTGATCAGGGACTTGTGTTAAGTAAAGAGAAGTGTTTAAAGGCTGCCTCTGCTCCTAATAATTTTTCTCTGTAGTTTGGTGTTCATCATGCATGCACATAGTTTCTCTGTAGCTGTTTGGCACGGCAAGGTTGGTTGGGCCCTGGAGGAAGCTACAGAGCTGCTCTTCTGCTGTGAGCCCTGCCCACTGTAATTACAGGCACTCTCTTCTCTGCTCTGCAGCTCCCTCCTGCCCTCTCCTCCTTTATCCTCTGTCACAGCTTATCTAAAAACATGTCCTGCCAATTTGTGCCAAGAGTAGACTGCAGACTGCTCTGGACTTCCAATGGACTCTAATGAGGAGTAAGGGCTGTCAGGAGAAGGGATGATCTCTTCTTTTCCCCACCTCTACATTCTGCCTTGTGTCATTTTTTCAGTTCTGTTTTGTTTCCACTTTCATATCCAGATTGCTGGGAACAAAGAAGGCGAATTAATTGCCTGCAGTTTAAATATATTTTTAAAAAGGTAATCTAAAGGAATTTTTTATGGTTTCTTCTGTGTTTGTTTTTTTTTTTCCTGGAAAAGTCTGTGGTCATATCTGGATCCCACAGACTTTGAAATATTATCACCTGTCAGACAAAAATGCCCACATCCTTAACTCCTGGCAGCTCTGTGGTTCAAAATCTTTGGCTTATTAATTCTGCTTTAAACTTTTCATAAGTCACACAGCAAATATAAATCTTCAGGCTTGGCAGAGCTGTTTGCACACCACGATTGCCCCACATCCTGCTCTGAGGGTGACCTGGCAGCTCCTGTGCCTGGTCAGTCATTACCTGTGACAGCAACCCTGGAGAGGCTGCAGGAACAGGGAATCTTTACAGCTGCTTGAAGTTGGGTTTCAGGGGACCTGGTACCTGGAAATGTTGGGATTGGGAACTCACCAAAGAGGCTTCTGTCTGCAGATGCTGGCAGGGGTGGGGTCAGGGCTGCCCCTGAGTGAGCCATGGGGAAGGTTTGAAGACAAACGTGTTCCTTGTCCTCATTGACCTTTCCCTGGTGGGCAAAAATAATTATTTACCCTGTGTTGCTGGGCTGCCACACCATTGCAAAACCCTCCCTGTGCTTTGTGGTGCCTGGGACTCTGTCAGGCTGCATAAGAATTGAGTTAATGTTCTGATTGTGTTCATGTCTTCTTTATGCTGTGACAGGCCTATGCCCACAGGCTACAGAAATACTGCCATGGACCCCAAGCATCACTTTTCCCAGCCTTCCTAGGCTTTTTTCCTCCCCATTCATGAAACTACAGGTGTCACAAAATACAGAAATTAGATGAACAATGGAGGAAATGTTCCACTCTTCTAGGTTAGTGGCTTGTGAAATGAAGTAAAAAGAACTTTTCCTCAGTCTTGTGATTTCTCGTAATACTCCCATGGAATGTACAAATCATTACAAAACAATACAGTTGAGAATGATTTTTATTTATTGCTGACAATTAGAATGTGGTCGAAAAGAGATTGTATTAATTATCTGAGGGAAGAGTCAAAACTGGGAGCTCAACAGAATGAGATTTGAAAACAGTGAAACTATTTCTACAAAGAAGGGGTTTAATGTTTTTCTTTTGTCAGGGGGTGGGAGGGAAAAGAAATACAATTACAGACTAAATAATTAAGCACCATGAAAGCAGACTTGATTCTATTGCAATGTAAGAGGTCACCAATTTTTGTGCAAAGTTCCTTTCTGTCATCACTGTTCCTATACAGAGGAGAGTGTCTTGCTATGTTAATGCTGAAATGGAAGGTTGATTCCATCACATTATGCAGGTGCTACTGCAATTGTTACAAATCCCTTAACGTGTGAGAATTTGTCACAAGAGAAGTCTACTTGCAGCTGTAAGGGCCCAGCCCTCCGAGGTGTGAACTCAAAATAAATTTTTGATCTCTCCCTTGGTGCCAGTGGTGCCAAACTGAAAAAAAAAAAAAGAACAGGAAAAGAAAGAATTTAGTTCAGGCTTGCATTGTCTTTTATGAGATTTCCAAAAACTGCAGGATATGTAGAGCCCCAATAGTGGAATTATGGAAGAGAGGTGTAATGTCCCAGCTCCATCTTAGGGCTGGATGCAAATTTGGATAGTCAACACAAACTCAGAATAGAAAAGCTCTAATGCCAAAAGTCAGTGCTCTGTCCAATGCCTGCTTGGTTCATATCCATTTTGGCAATGATGATTTTTCTAATGGCCATTGTGCTTTGGTTTGTATCTTTGTGGCCTAAATTGGCTTAGTCTTTTATTGGAATAATGTTTTCCATGTTTTTATGGATTATTATGTCCAAATAAGTTCCACAGCCAAAGCAAGTCAGGCTATTTTACAATAGAAGAAGCTTTAGGAAATACGAACTCCTACTCAACACTCAGCTGATCCATAAAGCAGCAGAGTCCAGAGGAAAAGAAAAAAAAATAGAAAAATTTGCTTTTATGTTTTGAAAAGGCATGTTTTTCTCCTGCTTTAAAGGAGAACAGAGCAACTTTTAGTTTGGGCTGAACCAAGGGGAGTGTCTGATTTGTTTGCTTTAGCCCAATTCTCTTTGTAGTATCAGGGTATTGTATATGAAAATAAAGACAGAAAGCCAAACTGTAGGATAAACTGCAGAGAGACAAAAGAATTTGACATATGCGTTTGCTTTCCCAGGAAAGAAGAATGTCAGCAGGTTTGAGTTGTTAAAGAAGTTCTGCGTGGAAAAAACACCACATGATTAAATAATCATATATCTCTATATATTCAGTGGCAATTTTGTTTTCAGAAATAGAAAATATAAAAAAGACAAGACAAGTGTGGTTTGTTTTTTTTTCTTCTTTTTGTTTGAGAAATCAGCTGTGCTGTGGATCATGTTGGAGGCAGTGAGTGAATGCTGCAGCTCTCACTTACTTGATCTTGACCTGTTGGTTCATCAGAGTCACGAGCAGCACGCAGCGGCTCACGGGCTCGGGGAGGGGGTTGGCGTAGGAGATCTCCAGGGACACGGCTCTGTTCACCACAACCCTCCGAGGGAGCTGCAGGACAAAACACAATCCTGATCACTCACTGGTTTACACTTCCCTGGAGTCAGAACTCTGTGGAGCTGCAAGTGGCATCTGGCTGACAAACATTAGCTTTCCTAATGTTTGGAGCTGGATGTGCCTCGGCTCGGTAGGGCGGCCAAGCTGTCTGCAGTATTTTGTGCATAATTTCAGTGAAATACACTGACATGTCCCATTAAACCTGTCTGATCTTTCAGTTGCTGAGTGGTTTTCTTCTTTTTTGGCACAACATTGATTAGGATTAAAGTGCTAAAACAATATGAACCTGCTCTAGCACTGGTTAGAGTTAAGGGTTTAAATCTGTATTTTGGCAAAGTTCTTTAAGGACAACACAAGCACTTGCCATTACATGGAATGAAAACAAGTAGTGTGGAACATAAGGCAGTGGCTTGTGACTGGGAAAAAAAGGAAGGTAACAGAGCTGTTCTGAAAAATGGGGCAGATTCAGACCAGAGTTCAAAGCTGGCCTCTCACATCCCTGCTTTCTCAATTTAAGCAGGCAGAGTTTTGGAACAACATCTGAAATGGCAGCCTGAAAGTAATGCATTTATCACCAGGTTCTCATCTTAAGATCTGAGCTCCAGAAAGACCTTTTAGTGTCTGTTCAGAACATCAGGGAGAAAATTGTTCACCTTAATGATGATGTTTGTGTCCTCTAAAATGATTGTCTTCTCCACCAGCAGCTTCAGGCTGTGCGTGTGCAGGACTTCACACAAAGCAGTAACTTGGATCCTTTTGTCAGTAGTCAGATATCTTCCATAATGAGTATAAGGGATCTTTACCCTGATATGCTTCCCTAGAATTCAGACACATATTTAGGAAGCGTTACATTTTCAAAGCAAGCTAAAGAAAAGAGAGGTGTAGTGAGAGGTTTTATTAATTACTGAAGAGAAAAAAGATGGCAGTGGAGTTTGATTATATTTCCTTCTTGTGAGACTGGTTGTGTATTTCCCTCTTCTGGTGATCCTTTTCTACTTTAACTCGTTTGACTCTTACAGTTTTGAATAGAGGATCTTGGCCTGAAACTGAAGGAGTCAGCTCATCTGCATTTCACTGGATTTCTGACCCTTTGTATTTCTTATGATTAGAGGTATAACCATTTTAATCTATTCCCTCCTTATATTGTCTTTATTTTACCTCAGTCAAGAAGAAAGTTTGGGTCAAGTTTCACAGAGATCCTTTTCAAGTGACCTGGTCAGCTGCTCATTGTAGTTCTACAACTTTTCTGCTGTGTATGGGAAAAATGTTTATCTCTGTAGTCCCTGGGGATGAAAAAGATCTCTATAATAATTTTAGTAGTCTTGCCTCTTCAAAAGAGAGAGTTTCACTGTAACTTTTAAACTTTTTCCTAGTTGATTTATTTTCATGTGTTGCCTGTTGAGTGCCAGAAGGCACACATCAGACTTTTATTACTTTTTAAGAGTAAGATGTGTTCCTACGCAATAATCATCACACACACACATGCACGTATATATACATATAGAAACCATCACACACACAGAGTGCTGCTTCTGGAGCTATAACATAAGTGTAGCCTTCTATGCACCATTTCATGAGACATCCAGTTAATGCTTGAACTAGTGAAAGTTTTCAGAGGGAAAAAAATGATGTAAAATGTACTCATAAACAATGCCATGAAGAGGTGGAATGAGTAGATGCACTGCAAAGCTGATGCAGGTAGGATACTGATGTTTCTTCCTTCCAGTTGCCTTCCTGGGGCTAGGAACAGAGCTGTATTGGCTCCTTAGGGACATGAAAAGTTACCTTGTTTAGGACCAAGCTCCACAGAAGTGGCTGCCTTCAGGATCTCTGCCACTGCTCTCCGTGTGTACAGGATGGTGGAGGCACTCATGTCCACCCTCACGCTCTTGCGGTCAGAGGAGAGGTTGCTGAGGACCAGGACTAGGTTGATGTCTTTGCCAAAAACTGGAGGTTCAGCCAGCTTGAATTTCCCAGCAATGCCAGGGTTTCTCATTGTCTCTGAAGATCTTCCCCCAGGAGAGTCTGTGCGTCCTTCTGTGACACTTGTTCCCAGTATCTTAGCCAAGGCCTTTTTGTAAACTTGTCTTTCCTCAGAAGAACCTGGTGAAAGCAAAGAACCAAGTAAAATTCTACTTTTGTTGCAAATGCACTTCCTCTGTGTAAAGGCTTTCAGACCAATACAGGACATCAGCATCACTCAGAAATCTGCAATACCTAAAAGCTCCCTGTATCTTCATTAAGCCTCCATTCAGGTTTTTCACAGGGGATATACTGTTACAAGGTGAATAAATCACTAAAATGAAATATGATGCATTTGTATTTGTTTAGGAAGCAAGATTTCTTTCTGAAACATGCAGTAGTGTGCTAAGTGATACTCTGCTGATCTGATGACAGCCAGCCTCTGTATTAAATATGGTTGCACTAAAACACTGAGGAGTGAAACCCTGAGGGTTTGTCTGCCTTCGGTAGTAAAATGTATTTTATAGCTCTGTTTTGTATATGCATTAAAATTTACACTTCTGTGGAAGGGACTGAAGTATATTTTATATTCTCCCTTAATAAGGAAGCTACTGAATGCACAAACCCAGAAACATAACACCCATTGTATTAAGAAAGTAGTCTGAGAACGCTGGCAGAAATATTTTCTGAAGGCAGGGGAGAGGTATTTAAACAAAGCAGGTTACCCATTGTACCTTCCCAGCACCAAGGATTCAGTAGGCAATTAAAGGAGATAATTTGTGGTAATTCCTTTACCTTCTGGATATTTGTAGTTAGCAGTGACATCCACACGGCCATTGCTGCCCACAGCTTTGGTGCTGATGGACCTGCCAATGATCTCAGTATCACAATAAACTCTTTTCTTTGTTCCATCATTGTACACAATCCACCTGTTGCAGTCGGCGTTCACCTCTGAGTACACAAACAAGGTGTCGTAATCCAGGTTTACATCACCCTCTTTGATGGCAAAGACAGACGCAGGGCCACACTGAAAAATTCCTAAAATGTGAAAGAAAAAGAAAAAAAAAAGTTAAAATTTATTAGTTGTGCTCAGTTTGGAGAAGGGCTCTTAAGTCAGGCTGAGAACTTAGGCTGTTACCTCTGCTTTGTTCTTGTGGAGTTGCATCTAAAACCTGCCACCCATTGTATGATCTTCCCAGGTCTGGGCGAATGAACCAGCTTTCGTTCCAGACATGATAATCCCTGGAGACAAACAACAATGTCTAAAAAGCACGATAACATGGAGTCATGCAAACATCCAAATGGAGAAGAGTAGTGCATTTTTTTAAAAAAAATTCTAAACTCTAAACTCAGATACAAATTGTCAAGCTACAGTACCTCTTTTGAAGGACTGATTTACTGCCTGCTTTTGAGGTATAGACCTCAGGGCAGGGAGAGAGAAAATCATGAACTATGTTGTTTGGTTGTTTTTTTCCCAAATGAATGTCTGCAGTATTAATTTAGATGGCTGTATTACATTTTGTCCACTCAGTTGCTTTTGTACTACTAGTGTTCATGTTTTTAAGTCTCCTAAATCCTCTCTATAGTTGCTGGTGAGATGGAAGAAATTATATTTACCATGTGGAATCCTTGCTGATATTAAGACTCCTTCCAGAGCTGTCATAGTACTTATCGATACTCAGGTTTCTATCCACGTCATGGGCAGAGTTAAAATTTGAAACCAAACGAGTTGGAATCCCCAAGCACCTCAAAACTGAAATACATTTTATAAAAAAACAAAAAACAAACGAGCAAGAAATGCAACAGAACCCACACAGCTTTAGTTCAATGATTACAAATATCTGAAAAACGAAGTGTCTAAATATTTTGTGATTCTTCAGCATTAGTGGTCCTCACAGCAGCAGTGCTCCTCTTGTAGAAATCATTGCTTTGTAGTTCTGATAAAACCAGAGGTCCCAGGTGCCTCCATTTCACCCCAGTCCTCTGTTCTTACAGCTTACCTGTACACATCACACCTGCAAACACCCAGCACTGGCCATACTGAACAGGCCTGTAGTTGTCCTGACGCCATTTCTTGAGGATCACCACGCTGCCATCCCACCTGGACGGGTTCTCATGCGAGTGGAAGTTTCCTTGCCACTTTCCCAGGAGAACTCCATTGTCGTTATCATTTCCATTGATCTGAAGAGAGGCCAATGGACAGAGTGCACAAAATGAATTGTGTGTAATGCTCTGTATCTGGTTCATTACATTGCTTAGGGTGCAGGTGGCTGAGTCTCAGTGGAGCCTTCTGCTTACTCATGTGGGATTTGGGTTAAGTTGTCCATTTCTTACCATAGAACTGATGACTCGGCCCACATATTTAGGATCCCCTCTTCGTGACACATCCATGGCTGGGTCCTGGCGGTAGTACAGGCTCAGATCAAGCATGGTGAGGCAGATGTTTAGAAGATCTTGAAACTGTGATCAGACAAGATGCATTTTTAGGAAAACAAATGGTTTCACAAACAGAACGAAAGGATTTTCTACTGCAGTTCCTCCTTTCTGAGATATTCCAGCCCAAAGGTGATAGGGACGGTGGGGCACTCTGTTAGACACACTGTGAGCAAACCACAAGTAAGGCAACCCAGATTTGTGCAGTTGTTATATAAACAGCAAATAAAGAGAAATGCTATTGGGGGCAGAATGAGAGTCCAAATGAATTCCTTGGGACTTACCTGTCCATAATACCACCCTCTTGCTTCAATGTACCTTGCATTGCCCACAAAGATTATTCCATTTTCATTTAGAACATATTCTTGTCTCTCATTTTCATTGGACATGTAGACATCATCACCTGAAAACCAAGTTGGGCAGGCTTAAAGCTGAGAATACCAACAACATTTCAGGAACATTTTTGTCTTGATTTAGCAAGGAGAAAACTTCTATTTGCAAAATAGAATTGTTGTAGCTCCATGGGCAGGTACAGCTCAGTGATTATGTCTCTTATTGTATATGGCCAGGGGAGGTGTGCAGGGGTGAAAGAAGAATCCATTTTATATTACTTAACTTTTTTCCCCTCCTTTTAAGTGTAGCCCTGTGTATTATCTAAATGTCCCCTGTCTGCACATGGTGTTTTTGTGAGGAAGACAGACAAAAGTCCAGGCTAGCTCACCACATTTTTCTGTCTTCTCAGGGTAGTTAGAAGTGGAACAGACATTTGAAAAGAACCACACAGATGACATTTTTATCACTTTTTGAGATGTGTTTGTCTTGTTTTAAGATTCCTAAATGAAGACCTTTGCTTGCCTGATCTAAAGACTTTCAGGAATGTTATTAGGATAACCTGCTCAGCCATTCACTTGGATTTCATTGTTCCTCATTGTTTTTACAAGTTTATGGCACAGTATTTAGCTGCTATGAAAACATTGGTTCCCACAGAGATTTAGGTTGTTTTGGTCACTCTTTAGGTAGCAATATCTGCTTAGCTCTGCTTTCAATTCCATAATGTTTAAAAATACTTTTCTGAAAGATTTAGGATTTCAGGAAATACATACAAAAAGATCAGCTTTTCTATTTTATTGAATCAACTTCTTTACCTTCCTATAGGGACTTCCCATCCTTCCCTTCCTGCAAATAAAAAGATTGCAATTTATTTTAAAATTTGTATCATGTGATATAAATCCATTTTTGTGGTTGTTGTCCACACTTTTAAAAAATATCATTGTTGATTCCTGAGGTTTTGGGGTAACATGGACATGGAGACCTGTGTACTGTTTCAGGTGCTGCACTTCAAGGTGTGAGCCAGTTGAAAAGAGTGGGAGGAACACTAAGAATGCTCAGCATTCCTGAAAATCTGAAGTATGAATTAACTCAGAATTATTTACAGTAGGAAAAAAATGGGGGCAAGGAATGGGGCAAGCATTGTAATCAATTCCAGAAATTCTTGTGAAGAGGATGGGGCAGGGGGAAATAAAACCTATTCTTTGCTGTCTGTTGTATGTAGCATGAGAAATTATATGCTGAAGTTAAAGCTAGAAAGATTTGGTTATTTAATAGGATAAAGATCTAATAGAAAGGCTTGTGTTTTATTGGGGGGAATTGCCAGGGGAGGTGCTGGAGCTTCCCTAATGGCTGGTCATTAAGAAGGAATTCAAGACCTCTCAGGAATGACCTGAGTGCTACACTGAGCCTGCCTTACAGCGCTGCTCTGGGACTAGATGACTTTCTAAGATCTTTCTAGCCCTGTGAGTTTATTATTCTGAGCCATCTAAATGTCCTTCTATAATCACTTGAAGAACATATTTTTTTTCCCCAAGGTTTATGTGCTCTCAATAAACCTTTATAGCTTGCTAAACTAGAATTTTTATTTTTTGTCCAAAAGGTTTTTCAGGTGTTCATTTATCCTAGTAACCCTTCACGGAACATGTTTTAATTCTTGTCATCTCATCAAATGGCATTAACATTTAAATCTGACTAACTTTTTTCTCTTACACACCTTAAGATTGCATTTTCCTTTTTCAGGGCCATTTCACTTTGGTTCTTGTTCTTTGATTAACAAGGGCTTTCACATTCTTCATGATTTCCAGGTGATAATTCTGTCACTGAAATCATTGTTATTACTCCCTAGAGGTATGGTCTTTTATTTCCTATTATTATATCTTATTTCTTCTCACCTTCTCCAATCTCTAAGGTCAGCCAGTTATTTCTATGTGTTGTTCCAGCCCATCTGGGCATGGACAATGCTGTTTAATGTCAGTGTGTCAAAATCATGATGAACTATTTGATCTGAGTGTTTTTTCAGATGACACTTAAGGATCCACTCTCTAGTAACTTTTCTCCAGCCCAGTGTTTTTCCTTTCATCTCTAGCCATGACAGTTTTCTTATAAGTAGTTCTTTATTGATATTACAGTTGATGAATTAAATTCTGTACTCCCCAGCTTAAAGACTAATCTCCCACCTGGAACCATATCTACAGACCAGATTTGCCATTTATCCTTTGCCAAGAAAATAAATTTCCTATTTCCCTTCTGCTATGACACTTACAATAGTGGTACCATACCCTCAAACTGAATCTGTTCCTGTTTTTCAGGATCAGGGAGTTATTCCATTCTGCAGAACTTATTCAGCAGCATCCCTCATTCAGTATTAAGGACACTCCCTTTTATCTGTCAGTAGTCATTGCATCATCTGGTAAATCTGGAGGACTCTTCCACAAAACCATGAGTTTCAAATGGTAGTGGGCACAGCTTAATTTTTCTGTATTCATCTGAGAAGAATTTGGTCTCTTGAGTGCCATTGCTACGCTGGTGTTCCAGTTCAGGAGCTGTCAAATATTGCTGTCCCTCCAGTGTGGTTTCCATCAATTACAAGTTACACACAAATTATGTTTCAGGGGCTTCTGGGGAGGTATTTTTCCCTCAGGACTGTCTCTGCAGAGATGGTCTGAGTTTCCTGAACATATTTGTGTAATTATTTCTGTCCTCCAGGACTTGCTGAGCTAATTAGCAGCTTTTTTCATCTTGGCTATTGACGTATTTCTTAGTGGCTCTTGACTAACATATGGTCATGGAAAAAAATAGTGGATGATTGTGGCTGAGAGTTCTCTTAACTCTAGAGTGTCATGTTTTCAGGCTAATCCAGGTTTCTAGACTATTGCAGAGTTGCGAAATATGAGGTTAGAAATGTGCAGCCTCAGCATGTTGCAGAAGAAATGCAGAAATGAAAAAATGGAGCAACAAGAGATGTCCATTTTGAACCCAAAGTGAAAAACAAGGGATCTGGACAGGAGCCAGCAGTGTGTGCTTGTATCCCCACAAGTCCAACCACATCCTGGGCTGCACCAACAGAGGGGTGGGCAGCAGGTTGAGGAAGAGGATTCTCCCCCTCTACTCTGCCTTTGTGAGACCCACCTGGAGCACTGCATCCAGTTCTGAGGCTCTCAGCACAAGGAAGGTGTGGACCTGTTAGAGCCTCCAGAGAAGGGCACAGAGGTGCTCTGAGGTCTGGAGCCAGGCTGGGAGAGCCGGGGGTGCTCAGCCTGGGGAAGGGAAGGCTCCAGAGAGACCTCATTGAGGCCTTCCAGTGCCTAAAGGGGCTTATAAAAAGAAAGGAGAGCAACTCTTTACATGGGCTGAGAGTGATAGAACAAGGGGGAGCTGTTGAAACCTAAAAAATGAGAGATTCAGATTAGCTGTTAGGAAGAAATTCATTACCAGAGGGCAGTGATGCACTGGAACAGTTTGCCCAGAGAAGCTCTTGTCTACAGAGAAAGTGATTTGCTCACTTCTGAAGAGTCTGTGATATGACTCCATATAGCACATTCGGGTAAAAAGGGGGTGGGGTGGTGGCAGCAGCTTTTTAGTGCAGTGAAATCAGATCTCTAAGCACACAGCTGAGATTGCAGCCTCTGGAGACCCAAAGAGGCTTGAGGGAGCAGCTCTGTGCAGGTAGGAAAGAAACAGCTGTGCTCAAGAGCAAAGGCATTGGCACCTACCTGGGCACCAGGGGTTGAAGAGTAAGACAAACTGGCCCAGGTATCTGGTGAAGATCTTGTTCCCTGAGGTGACCTGGAGGGTGAGGTTGTATCGCCCAATGACAGCGTTGGCTGGGCTGGATATTGTAAAGGTCATGGCCCCAGAGTCACTGGGTCCTTGGGCAGCACTCCAGCCACTGCCCCCCGCCTCAGAGAGGTTAAATGCTGCCCTTGTGCGATGAGATTCCGAGGGGGACGGTCCTGCCAGGAAGAAGGAGCCACTGGTTTCCATTCCAGAGTGTGGTTTCTACATTAAACTCACACTCGAAATGGAGCATATTGGCATTGAGGAAGCAGTGAGAATACAGGCAGAAAAATCGCATCTCTAAATAGAATAAGGAGAGAAGTACAAGGAATGAAGGTTACCATTCTCTGAGAACATGGATTAAGCTATGGGAATGTTACCTATTTCAGTGACAAATCCCAGGCTCTCTCCATTCTGCCTCGGCCTGTTGAAGTACAGGGTGATATTGAAGGCTTGTCCTCGCCTCACAGTCAGCTCTGTGTTGGCATATCTGTCAGTGTGGTGGTTGGCTGCATTCACTGATGGCTGCCAGCTGATGTGTGTTGGGGTCAGATCTATAAAACACAAGAAAAGTCATGAAGAAGCAACCACCATGAGGTCATTTGCTGTTTAGTGCCATGAGGAGGTTTCTAAGTGCAATTACCTTTTGTGGGAGGAAGTACAACTAAGAAGCAGATGCCCCATTAAATTAAGTTTATTGGTCAATAATAGAAATCTTTCCTTGGGTTTTGTTAAGGAGCCCTCATACAGAGTACTTATGTACTTCCTATACAGTGCTGGATACTGTTTTACCACTGGACTTGAAAAAAAATTACAGGCACAAATTGGTGTCATTTCATAATCAGCACCAAAGAAAGTGGTCTGTAGCCCCTCTACAATTTCAACATACGTATTTTTAGGATCACAGGAATGGCAATTAGGACATCTTACTTTTCCTGCTTAGATCCTGATGCCATTTGGCCTAGATGCAAGGAAAAATGCATAGTGAGAGATCATCTGTCTTATATGGGTGAACAAGAAGTATTTGAGGGCACGCTGAAGCTTTTGACAAATCAGTCCATGTGTCTGAACCTAGCTCTGTTCAAAGTGACAACTGGACCATTGGAGTTCCTGTTCTAGTAGGCAGTGACTTCATGTCATAGAAGAATTTTGCCTTGCAGTGTGCTTGGAGTTCTCTGATATTGTGTCCTCCTGCACATATGCTGTTATTATGGTCTGTGGGTTATACCCCATAAAGTGGTTCTTGACACCTCAAATGCTAAACTGCCTTTTTGGCAAGCAAATATGTATATGATCTTCCTTGCAAGATTGTTTTCCCTTCCCTGTTTTGTTGCCATGCTCAAACCTGAGCAGTTATGCTGTCTTTGGGAATGGTGAAAAGCACCTTCTGTGTTTATATCTGCCCTGGCAGACTCTACAGAATACACCTGCAGCACTGTGTTTCAAGTTTTGACAAATGCTCAGGGCAAGTACCTCAGTGAACTCTCTTCTAAGTAATTTTTATTAATGTCAGTGTCATAAATGCAATGAGGTTGGGGGTGGGGGGAGTGGGGGCAGGATGGGGGCACATCACCACCACCATTTTACAGGGAAATCAAAAGAAAACAATAATTACAACAACAACAACAAAAAAGAGGATGGAAAGGCTGGATTAATGCCTATGCAATATTATTTTAGGGATATTCAAACAAGCTTCTAGGTCTATACCATAGAGCTTATCAGTGAAATACCAAGTCAGATCTGCAACAATATAGCTGCATATTAAACCACATCTTATCCTTGAAGAAGAGGTAAAAGTAAAACTAATTTATGCAAAGAAGTGTTATAATTAAATTCAAGGAAGGACATTTTTTTGGTAGTTTAAGGCCACGAAGAGGTAATATGAGAAAGTATTGATGGCTGAAAAGGAGAATTTTTAGTGTGAATATACAGGACAACAGCAAACTGCAGTTAGCTGCTTGTCTCCCTGCAAAGCTGATTTGTAAATGTTTATTCCAGCATTAAATGAGAAAGAAGCCTGCTTTGCAATTGCCCATCTCAATAATCATCTTTATTTTAAACTTGAGAAAGCAGAGATACTCTCATTACTGTTTTCCTTTGGTAGGGTTTTAATGTATCTTTGAATTCCCATCTATAAGTTCCGTGCTCACAGCTCCATTAGAATGGATTATACAAATTTTGTTAATACCAAGCATAACACATCCCTGACAAAACATTTTTAAATGGTGCCTTTTGAAGTAATGAGCTTCGTTTCTCCTCCCTGTCCCAATATCCTCTGTTTAGCTCAAAAATTATTCTCAAACAAGTCTTACTATTAACAACATTACAACTTTGAAAATTAAGTGTAAGAACAAATTACAATATAAAATTATCTTCAGATAAGAAATCTGAGCAGATACCTACAGGGCATGAATCCTGAGGAAACAGCCCTGAGTAAATACCTGCTGAAGGGAAGCAAATGCCTTGCAGAACTCACCTGCCATTCCCTCAGCTTATGAGAATTGCATACAACTTCTACTTTGTTCTTCAAGGATGTCCAAGTCACATCAATCATAAAAAGAAAAAACCCAGCAATCTTTTCGTGCTGTCAGCTGAAATTTGAGAGAAGGGACAGGTACTTAGCAGTTGTTATTAATACCTGTAAAGTTGTCAAACGAATTAACTGGTTCCTATAATATATGTCTGTCTAATGCCAGAGTTCCTACTCAATGTGGGTGTAATTATGGGAGGAGATACCAAAATTATTTACTCAGAGGAAATGCATGCTCTTGAATCCCAAGACAAGAAGAACTTCCTACAAAGATAATGGGTGTGCCATGAATAAGTTATCTTTAAGGATGAGGACATAGGGAGCGTGGTGGGATGTAAAAGCTGTCTGAAGGAAAAAGGAGTATTTCCTGATGACTTAACTTCCATGTTGGTTAATATCACTTCTGGGTTTGTCCAGTAGCTGTGGGTTGGTTTCAGAGGGTTTTTTTTGGTCTAATATTATCTCAAATACCCTCTGACAAATAAAATTATAAGCTCCCACTAGAAACAATATCTGTTTACCTGTTAAGTTAGCTCCATATATTAATATTTCCCAAAAGTTTTGTTTCAAAAAGAACTCACAAACTAATAGCCTTGAATACTTTTTGTCAGCACAAACTTTAAGCCTGTTTATTTTAACAACCATGACTATATTTCTTTTGGGATTTATGAATATATTTATCTTAGGTTTTGTTCCATCACTTTGTAAAAGAGTACAAGTAATAAAATTATGTAGTTTTGAAGAAGGAGATTATGAAGTTTGAAGAAGATTATCTGCTAAAGATTCTGCAGCCCCACTGATCATGTTTTAGCACTCAGTAAAGACTTAAAAATAAATTAGTCTTAATTTTAAGTTACAAAGAAAGAAAAACCAATTGAAAAAGCAGAAGTTAAGCTCCAGCAGCTGTTTCTAAGGTTGATTTTACAAGTCAGGCTTCTTGTACATTTTTGAGAAACTTTGTTTTCCTATTACAAAGAGTAAGAGCACTTACTAATATGACAGTCATGCCAGCCCTGTCCCACAGAAAATCACTAAAGCTTTTCCCATTAGGCAGCAGTATATCTGGCACAGTACATCTCCACTTACATTATAATTCAGCGGTTCTTCCTTCCCTTGGAAGTTTCCTGGATGTTCAGGCTGTCAAGGCTTGTTCCGGGAATCACCTCAAATGGGTTTGATTGCTGTCCAGAGCTACTCCAGTTGGTCTTTTTCTCTTTTCCTTAATTCATATTCCTTGGAAACCATAAGAGCCACAGGCCTCTGATGTTTCCCGATCTTCACACACAGCCCTAGTGACAAACCGCATCGACCAGTTCTTAAGTTCAGGCGTTCAGTACTTACAGTGATTGCCTCAGACCTTACACATTGCTCCCACTGGCATTTGACTATTTCCTTTCTTCTTCCTTGCTGCTCACATACGTAATTAAGTCTCAGAACACTTTTTCTGTCTTGGCTGCCACCACCTCCTTTACCTCTGCAAGGCACGCCCACAGTGGTGCTCAGTGAGCCACCAGAACCTCTCTCAGACTGGCCTACATCCCAATCTGGCACCTGCCAGTCTCACCTTCACCACAGCAAAGCAGCAGCAGCTGCTGTTGCAATCCCTCTGGAATGCAGCAGTCATGGTTCCTAAGTGACTAATGACTGAACGTTGTCACAGGTGTTTTTCCTAGCTCAATTCCACCCACCCGTCATCCAAAATGGTTCAAAATACTTTGTTTCCTCCTTTTCCCTTGTATCAGAGTCTTGGAATTGCAGTTCAATTTGCTAACTTTCAGAGAAAAACTTTTAGATTTCATTTATCTCCTTAATAATTTCATCTACTGTCCATATCCCTGGAGTAACTAAGTCCACCTTACACTTGTCTTGTTACTACATTTTACTGGAAAGAGGAAAGCAGCATAAATTTAAAAAAAAAAAACTCCATTGCAGAATCTCTTCTGTGAGTCTGTATTGGAGTTGTTTTTTGATTAGACACATTAACTTCATGTGCATGAAGTGTTGCTGGAGAAGGTCTGAATAAAGGTTTTTCCCATTTCTGCTCATGCAATTCACTTGACTTTAGCAGAGTCTGGGTGTTTCACACACACAAGAGATGTAAAAATAAGTCATTAAGTGAATATCTACATTCTAAACTCAGGGCTGCACTTGAGCTTGAATTTCTTCTGTGGTTTACTGTAGCCCAGAGGAAACCACCAAGATGATTAGAGGAATGGAGCTCCTCTCCTGTGAGGAAATCTGAGGGAGTTCAGTTTCTTCAGCCTGAAAAAGAGAAGGTTTTTGGATGATCTAATTGTGGCCTGCCAGTACCTGAAGGGAGCCTACCAGAAAGATGGAGAGAGATTATTTAAAAGGGTGTGGAGTGACAGGACAAGGGAGAATGGCTTCAAATGGATACAGAGTAGTTTTAGATTGGATTTTAGGAAAATATTCTTCCCTGTGAGGGTGCTGAGGCCCTGGCACAGGGTGCCCAGAAGCACTGTGGCTGCCCCATCCCTGAATGTGTTCATGGCCAGCTTGGATGGGGCTCTGGGCAACCTGGTTCAGTGAAAAGTGTCCCTGCCCACAATAGGGGGTTTGAAACTGGATTATCTTCGAGGTCCCTTCCAACCCAAGCCATTCTATGATTCTGTGATTTACACTGTGAGAGCTCTTGGCTCTGGCCAGCCTTGAGGAACATCAGGAAAAAAGAGAAGGTTCCACTGTGGGCTCCTTGCACAGGCTCTCTGTAGCTCATCCCATTTTATGGCCAGTGTGGTCTCATACTGACATCCTGTGACTGGCAGCAGGGTGGCTGCAGGTGCCCTTCTAAAGCAATTTTGCAGGCTACAAGGACAAAAGAACTTTATAACCAATCTGAGCTTGGGCTCCTCAACAGTGAGAAGTCCCTGTGGGAAGTCCCAGTACCCTGTGTGGTGTGGTGGAAGTTGGGGCACAGAGTTAAGATTTTGTTGTTTCCTGGCCCAACAGTGCCAGAGCAGCAGCTTGGCTTTCCATCCACTTTACCTGCACAGTCATTTTCAGTCAGAGCTTGACTTACTGTTACAGTTATTGCCCATAAAGCAAGTCACTCACTGGGCTACACCTACTTCACTGGAACCCATCATTTAGCCTGTACCAGTTCTCCCATAAAGGGTTGAGCTTTTCTTTACTAAACTCGAATCTAAGGAATGAGTTCATGACACATAATCTACAATGAAGAATTCCTAACTCTTCTCAAGACAAAATACCCTCAGATTTAAGATTACCCTGCCTTTTGTTCCCAAAGTAGACTTTCAGCAGGTGCAAAATATCAACATGCTAAAATAGGTACGCTGAGCTGGGCAATTGCCCCAGTTTGTTTGTTGAATGTCCCTCAAATTGGACACCACCCAAATTCCTGGTGAACATTTCCTATGCCTCATTTGGTCAGTCTGATTTACAAAAACAACAACAAAAAACCAACAAAAAACCACAAACAAACAAAAGAAGTCAGGACAGAGTTTGAGAGTTTAGTAAAGTTCAACTCTTTTTTGTGCAAGTCATCCTCACTATGTTGTAGTATCACAGTTCCAGCAAGGAGGAACACTGTTTTGGAAGTCCACTGGATAGGGCTTTCAATACGTAACAATGAGTTTAGAAATGTTTGTGCAGAGACATCTGGAGCCAGGAGGAATTAATTCCAAAGAATGCCAGAGAAAAGTCAGAGTCTCTAAGTAGAAGGTAAAATGTTCTTTTTAATAACATTGGACACTCACAACAGTAAATGAACAATCAACCATTCTTCAGTTTATTTAAAATTACAATGTAAGATTGCAATGATATGATGCTGGTGACCCTTTTTTTATCAGAGGAAGATTTGTTTTGCTGATTATCTCATTGTTTTCTATACAAGATTTCTTATCACATTTTGTTCAGTTTATACACACACAGACCACTCCTTGTATATCTTTGTGTTAGTTAATCACATTTACCATCTTAAAGGTCTTGATATCTGCAAATTTATCACAGGAGAAATTAACAAGCAGATGTTTGGAACCCGCCTCAGAAGGGATAAGTTTAAACTTGGTACTGGATTTCTCACTGGCTTTCAGTGGTGGTATGCTAAAAAAGGAAACAGAGAGAAAATATAAGTTGAAAACAGGCTTATGCATCATGCTTGAGTTTCTTCACTAATCATCTGTCACCTTAACTAAGAACTCTTATCACTTCAAAGTAAGATGGCCATGAAAAGACCACACATGCCTTGGGTATCTGATAAGTATTTAAAGACTCAAGTCCATATATTAAGGGCTCTCACAAATTCATTATGCACTAGCCCAGATAAGCCCACAAAGGAGGGACATAATAATATGTGAGATAAGACTTCATGCAGAACAGAGGGTGTAAGACACTTCAGTGAATCATTGCAAAAGAATAATCTGAGATCATGAAAAAATGTTAATACCAACTCTTGAATTAGAATAAATTATAGCACCAAGAAAATCTCAGTGTTTACAGAGCAGGAAATTCTGAATGAAAGTTAAAATGTTTTACAGCAGCATGTTGTGTAACACTTGGAAATTTGTTAGTGCTCCTCCCTTACCCTGACATATTGTCTTGTCTTGTCTGAGGATGAAATTGTATGGGATAGACAACACAAGGCTGGTAAATTCCCTCAGGAGAGCTTCTAAATGATGGGATGAACCATTCCTAATTGCTCAGGTGCAAATGGCAATGTTAGGTTGCTCTGTTTGTTTGTGTTTGCCTGTGTATTCAGTTAAAGAGCATGTTCCCATGTCCCAGGTATTTTCAAGAAATAACTGCTTTTGTGAGGATATGTTGACATGCTAAGCATGGAGCAGACATGGGCTTGTGCTTTTCAGAAGTCCCACCCTTTGAGATCACAACTATGTCTAAGCAGTATTAATTTTTATTCCCAAAGCTCAGACACTGCTGCATCTGGTTTTTACACATATTTTTACCTGTTGGATTTAAATACAATTTGTTTACAATGCTGTGCACCCAGATTGGCACATGCAGTCCATTTAATAAAGTGAAAAAGTATCCTGGTTGATATATGCTGTAATTTGGGTAAGTATGGACAGAAATAGTCATGTATCCTCTTGTTGGCCCTTTGGTCAGAAGAAGAAGGTACAACCTGTCTGGCCTACAGCAGGATAGACAGCCTCAGCAACATTTACAGCTGGGGTAAGCATGAATTTCTTTCTGGAACTGTGTGGTTCTGCTAGATAGGCAGGAAAACAAGTTCTGTTCAATTACAGCAGCAATTATTTGACCTGCTAAACCATGGAGCCAAAGCCCAGCCTAGATGAAGAGCTGGTTCATCACTGTGTGCTTTGCTATGAGATGTTACACTGAGTGACCTCCCCAGTTACAGCAAGAAGAAAATGATGTCTCATCCCACAGGCCAGTTCCAGCTCATCCATGCCCACATTCTTGCTCAGGTGTCTTTGACAGCAGAAAGGAGACATCTCTTGTGCTCACCGTAACTCCAGGACTCCTTGGAGCAGGTCACTGCCCTCCACCTGCAGCACACAGTCCTTCACCTCCGTATCAATGGGGTTGGTAAATGCCACTTCCACCACCACCTCTTTATTCACTTTTGCTTCACCAAGTACCTGTGCAGAGAAAATGCTTGTCAGGCCAGTTCTCAGTGTTCTTTTCTATCAGAGCCTTTTCAGGCATCAAAAGGGGAGAGATGAGAGGCAGTGATGGACCATGGCAGAATGTGAGCAGAATGTTTCTTTCAGGGAAGAAAGTGCTCATAAAGATCTCACTTTCCCTTTTCTCTGCCACTGCAGTGACAGCAAAGGGAATTTACCTGTATGTCAAGGGCAGGATTGTCCAGGATGATGTTTCTTTGCACAAGCACTTGAATCCCATCTTCTACATGACATAAAGCTGTGACCTGGATTGTTTTGTCTGTAGTTAACTGCTGCTGGTATTCGGGATACTTTATTTTAATGGGAAATTGTTTTTCTGGAAGGAAAAAAAAAGAATTGGTACACATTTTTATAAGCCCACAGAGCTTCATACCTAACATTAATATTTTCCTTTTATGCTGTGACTAGGACTAGGAGGGCCTTCAGCCCTCACTGCCAAAATTAATTCATGCAAATCTATCAGTTTGCTTTAGACAGGTAGAGATTTCTTCAATGTTATCCCTTCTCCATTCACTACTACTATATTGCCTGGCTTGTTTTCCCCCCTATTACTCTGAAAGATGCAACAGTGGGAGTTTAAGGAGTTTACTGGTGATTCTCCAGAATTTAAATTACATATTAAAGAAATGAATTATTATTTCTGCTTTTTGCTAATGACTTTAAGCCTAAGATTAATACAAGCCTAAGATTAATACAAGTATCAGTTGTGATTCAATGATCTTTCACCTCATATTGGAGATGCTGACATGTCTCTTATCCCAGGCTCCTAATGGTAAGATTTTCCAAAATGTGAAAAGCACTTGGGGACATGATAGTGTGAAACATGCCTTGTTAATGCATGTGTAATGTGATATTTTTCCCAGCCTTTTCTACATAGGGATTTAGGATTGCAGTTTGTTAGAGCTTCTTCCCCCAAGCTGACCAGCCTCCAATGCCCATTTAGTGATAAAACAATTATGATTAAAAGGTATTTGAAAAATTACC
This sequence comes from Chaetops frenatus, assembly GCA_013400775.1. Classification (NCBI taxonomy): domain Eukaryota; kingdom Metazoa; phylum Chordata; class Aves; order Passeriformes; family Picathartidae; genus Chaetops; species Chaetops frenatus. Next base: position 473,409 of record VZTR01021376.1, on the reverse strand, counting down.
TTCCTTTGGGGCCAGAGTGACAGATATGGAGTTCTTCCAGATCTCATTAACTCGTCTTCTAGTATATAGAGTACTCCATGCACTCATATTTACATTTACAGTCTTAGCATCAGATTGTAAATTTTCAAGAACCAGAAGTAGGTTGAGATCTTTGCCAACTTCTAAAGAGCCAGCCACCTTGAATTTCCCTGAGATGTCAGGCTTCTGTTCAATTTCATCTTGTGTTGGTGCTGTGGGATCAAATTTATCCTCAAGTCCCAGCTTCTTACGGGCCTTTTTATAAATATCTCTTTCTTTTGCAGAGCCTGTCAGGAAGAACCATGAAAATTATCCTCAACAGTTCACATGAATCTCTTATTTTACATGGCTGCTAGAGACAAGTTAGCAGGATGCAGTGTCTGTGCTTAGAGAAAAACAGACCCTGTTTTCCACAGCCATACCTCATTTTCTGGATCTGCAGTCAGTAATGTCACTCTCCTTCTAATAACATCTTTTTTGGCATAAAATCTTAAGTCTAAAGTTTCTCTTTTCCCATTTCTATCCCTTTTTATGGCTGTAACATTTAGAAATGTGAATTCTTATTTGCCAGCACAGAGAAAGCCCCAAATGCTGGGGAAGGCTGATGGGACCGTGTGGTGGGTTGGCTGTGGCTGGCAGCCAACCATCCTCCCATCACCTCACTCCCCATTTCCACAGGAGGGGAGAAGGCTCATGGATTGAGGTAATGACAGTTTAACAGGGAAAGCAGAAGCTGCTCATGAGCAAAGGAAAAAGAGAAACACGACATGGGCACGATCAGACCCGAAGGACTGACACAGTGCCCTTGCACCCTTTGGAAGAGTTGCTTTTCCTGAGCCTAAGTGCTGGTTTAGCTCAGGTTTCTGTAACAGGCCTTTCATCCTGCAGACAAATAACTGGGCTGTAGCCTAATTCTCACTAAGCAGAGGCAGACAGTGCATGTCAGCAATAGCCGGATGGAACAGCGAATGCTTTATTTGGAGATACTTGGACTTGGCTTGTTTAGGTCCCACAAAGAAACTCCATATCAGAAAGGCCAAGGCAGGTTTTTTTTTTTTTTTCTCAATACCTTTTCTTTCTTTTTCTGTAGGAATTGAAGAAATCAAATACAAATTCTGCTCCTACTTTTAAAAATGCACAAAATTTCCCATTAAGAGACTCCTATCTAAAAGTTTGTATACTTTTGGGAATGAAGTAGCTATGTGATCAGAAGAATCAGTGGTTTTATTTACCTTCCTCATATTTATAATCACGGGTGACATCTACACGATCATCTCTACCGACTGCCTTTGTACTGATGGAGTCACCAATTTCTGTAGACTTGGAGAATATCAAAGTTTTCTTTCCAGTTGCAGAGTCATAATTCCAGTACATACAGTCTGCATTCACTTCTGCAAACACGAATGGGCAGTCGTAGTCCAGATCTACTTCTCCTTCTTTGATGGCATACCGTGAGGCAGGACCACACTGATAAATTCCTACAGCATCAAGCAAGAAGAATTTTGGTACAATTAGGCCTTTGACAATAATCAGATTATTAGACAGATATTTATCACTGACTCCTGAATGCTGCTGTCTCATTCAAGCCCCTTCATCCACATAAATACTCATACAAGGCCAGTCAACAATGTATCTTGTGTTTATTCTGAAAGTACACTTCATTTATTTCATATTATCCCTTAATTTTCAATAGCATTTGACACCTAGATTGGAAATACAGGAATTCCTGTAAAAACTGCTCCTGGAAGTTTAGTTTCTTTCTTGGCATCAACAGATGACCTGAAGCTTTTTTAATGCAACCAATGAAGTGTTTTCTTCAGCAGCTATTTCTGAGCAGGTTTACAGATTGTTTTTACAATGATTTTACTTTTTTTCCTTCTCTCTAAAAGTGACTGACTTTATACATTTTCAACATTATTAATGAAATAAAAATTTGTGTACCTCCACTTTCTTCTTGGGGAGTTGCATCCAGAACTTGCCATCCACTGTATGAGGGGCCCAAGTCATTGCGTGTAAACCAGCTTTCATTCCAGACATGGAAATTCCTGTGCAAGAATGAACAAAGTAAGCTACTAGTATGTATTTATGTATGTATTTAGTTTGTATTACCTCCTTTAATCAGCCATCTTAGTTACATGGATTAAATGCCTTTATTTGCACAGTTCTTATATGAGGCACACCACTTCTACCCTGACCCTCGCTACATTAACTAGAAAGGTGATGAAAATTGCATTGTGGAATAAATATAAATGTTCAAGGGCAGAAAACAAATTTGTGAAGTTATACAAAATGTCTTGAGCCTATTCTTCTCCAGAAGCTTTGAGCCCAAGCACTTCCTTAGTTTTAGTTGGTTTCCTTCTGGCACAATGCTACAGTTATACATGTCACATGTAGATAGAATGGGTTCAGAACAAGAAGGGGAGTAAACAGACAAAAACCTGAGGAACTACTGCTTTTTGCTGAATGCAAGCTTGTTTGAACTGCATTTGATACTTGATAGAGGCAGTAGTTGAATGGTTTTCACAGTAAATGATGCCACTGCAAGAAAAGCAAAAAAAAAAAAAAAGGCAGAATAGCTGGTTCTTTTGAACTTTTACAGTTGAACATGAACTGGTTTTGAAGAATAGTTAAGTCCCTACTATTTGATACATCCAGTGCAATATTGCAAATTTTCAGTCATCTGTGGCATCATAACTGTAACTTTGCCTACCCTGGCTTCAATTAGATGTTGTAATTAGTGTCACAATTCTTTGTTTAATTGAGAAAGAGTGAAAACACCACGTCTTGTAGTATTATTTTGTAGTATTTTTATTGATCCTCTCTGTAGTAGTTTTTAAGGCAATTCTAAAGAAGATAAAGCATTTGTCATTAGAATCTACGCTCTGCACCTAGAGACACTACAGGCATTGATAAGCTCTGTTATTAGATATTGAGCCTTACCACACGCTGTCAGCTCCCCTCTCCAGATGATTTCCATCTGCATCATAATACTCATCCACACGCAGATTTCCATCTGCATCATGGGCAGAACTGAAATTTGTAATTGTACGAGTGGGAATCCCCAGACATCTAAGCACTAAGAGTGAAGAGAAAACTAGTCAGAAAGCAATATTTCTGCAGGTTTCATATAGAATAGTAATGTCTTCAAAGGCTTCCATGTAGGAAGCATTATTAGTGTTTCTTTTAATAGAATCTGTGCAATGTCAGTCACGTCTTTGACATAAAACATACCTGTAGTCAATACTGCTGCAAAAACCCAACATTGTCCATATTTAACAGGTTTGAATCCTGATTTCTTCCAGCTTTGCAGGATTTCACCACTTCCTGTCCAGCTGCTGGGATTTTTACCACCCTCATACTTTCCACTCCAGTTTCCTAGCACCACCCCTTGGTCATCATTGGCGTTGACCTGAGAAGATATTCACTAAATTTATGATAATGTAAATTAAGAGTTTACTACCTGTCTGAAAGGGGCCTGGGAGTTACAGCAAATGCCAAACTGAATTTGAGCCAACAGGGCTCCCTCCTCAAAAAGGGAAAGCTCACAGTAGGCAACATTGGGGAACGTGTGACCAGGAGGTTGTTAACCCCCTTTAATTATCCCTAGCAAGGCTGTGCCAGGAGTCCTGTCTCTAGTTTTGGGTCTCTCAGTTCAAGGGGATGTTGAGCCACTGAAGAGGACCCAGGAGGGAGGGCTGCAAGATGGTCAGGGGTCCTGGAGCACACAATCTACAGGGGGAATTTGAGAGCAGTGGCCTGGTTCTGTCTGGTTAAGGAGGGTGTGAAGAATGTAAAACGAGCTTAAAACCATTTGAATGTGTGTTCTAACCAACCTTTCTCTTTTGTACACCAAGCAGCAACAGCAGAAAGCTGTAGCTTGAGAAAATCTTATTTGACATAAGAGATAAATTCCACATTAGGAGGGTAGTGCAGCTCTGGACTGGTCACCCACAGAGGCCACAAAACCTCCTTCCTTGGAGAGTTTCAAAGCAGCCTGGCAAACCCATGGCTGAGCTGATCTAACTGTAGCTCCACTTCAAATGTGGGGCTGGCCAAAGACCTCCAAGGAGCTGGTCCCTCAACCATTCCATGTCTTATATTTTCACTTTGACTCCTGGATATCAAAGTCAGAAGTATCAGAACTACCCCAGAGGAGATAAATCTAGCAGGCTCAGGTCAGATGACCATGTAGGCCCATACTACATCAGCCATATTGTCTGGTGCATACAGTGGCCTAAAATTCTCTAAGAAATGTCTTCATATTTACTTCCACTGACTCCTTTAAAAGGACACTTAGTAGTTTGGGCTTTTTGAACCTGTTGCTTACCATTGCACTGAGAACACGGCCCAGATACCTGGGGTCGTGTCGGTGAGACACGTCAGTGATGGGATCCTGGCGGTAGTACAGGCTTCGATCCATTATGGACAGGCAAATATTGAGGATGTCTCCTTGAAACTGTGGTACAGAAGTAAATTAGTGTTTTGGAAACAGATTACTAAAAATCAGGTTGCAGAGAGCCATATATAAGCATTGAGTGGTTTTTTTTAAATCATCGATTGAAGTGCTGCAGAGCTCAGCCCAGCATTACCGTGTAAAAATGTGGCCACAACAAACTCTGAAGATCAGAACTCCCAGAGCTTTTAAAAACTTGAAATTTGTGGACTCGAGGCCTCTAAGCATTGTTACAGTGCCTTACTGCTGTAAGGCTACTTAATCTTAGTAAAGACATAAAGGTGTCTGCTGGCTGCCCTTCTAAGGCAGAACAGGGACTAGTAAATTACAAATCCTCATATTGATCAGTGAAACAGGGCTTGGCACAAGTTCTGATTGCAACACCAGAGTCCTGCTCTTCAGAGATGTATGCAATGAACTGGAAAAAGCAAATGAACCAGTTCATGCAGAAACAATGTCTGGTGTTTCAGTGCTACATTTACCTGGCCGAAGTTCCATCCAAAGCTGCTGATACGGTTTTTATTGCCTGCAAAAATGATGCCAAACTCTTCCAGCACATATTCCTCACACTCAGCCTTGTTAGGCATGAACACATCATCACCTGAAAAACCAAAACAGAGAGATGTACAAATACAGCAGGCAAAATAAAACAAAACCTCAGGAGTCTGGCTCTCCATCTACAAGTGCTTGCAGATATCCACCCTTTGCTGTTCTTGCTGCTATAAACAGATCATGAAACTCAGGATCTTCTAAAATTAGGGAAAGGGGTGGGAGGTGTCTGAGCAAAGACAGAGGTATGACACTGCCAAATCAGTGAGAAAATGGTAAATATGACTCTTCTTGGTTCCACAGAGGCCAGACACACTCTTCTAAACTTTTGCAGAAGTAGGTAAGGTCTCTCAAAAGCAGAAACTTATCTTTTAGGGCAATGAGCTCTCCAGTACATGCTACAGAGCTGATTTTATGTACCAGTAGGTCCTAAGAAACTGTTAGACACTTTTTTTTTGTCACTGATAGATTGTGTTGTCAATGTTCAGCTGCTACATTAAAGTATAGATCAAATGGAGAAGCTGCAAATATTAATGAAGTTAAAAGCAACTCAGTTGTTTCAGAGAAAATTCGACACATTCATACCTGAAGACCAAGGGTTAAAAAGCAAAACAAAAGTGCCAAGAGTTGCTGGAGAGGAGCTGCCACTTTGAACACTCAGCTTGTAACGTCCAATGACAGCATTGTGTGGGCTGGAAATGGAGATGCTCACAGAGTTGGAACTGGTGGTCTGTAGAACTGCACTCCAGCCCTCTTTGCTCACTGTGCTGGAGATATCAAACGTGGCCAGGGTCTTGGTCGCCTTTGAGGGTTTTGGACCTTTTAAGAAAAACAAAAACCATTTTTTCCCCAGTCTTGCTGAGATAGAGATACAGTCAGCAACAAACTCAGCAGGGATGTAACCCTCCCAACCTTCCCCTCAGATGAATTGGTGCCATATATTGGCAAGTGAAGGAAGCTGTGGCTGCTTGCTGAGGCAGGAGTAATACAACAAACACCTCACACAGTTCTGTGGCTGTGTGAACGAGCACGCTGGCTCTGAGGTATTCTCCTGCTGCTCTGTAGTGCACATCAAGCCAGAGGAATGTCCTGAGGCATCATTACTCTCTCTGTGAAAGAAGCTGGGGGCCGTACCTGTTTCTGCAATGAATATTAAGTTTTTCTCTGGCTGTTCTGTTCCATTGAAGGTGATAGTGAAGGCCTGTCCTCTCCTCACAATCAGTTCTTCACTAGAAAATTTACTTGTGTGGTGTTCTCTTGCATTTTCTTTCAGGTGCCAGTTGGTACTTGGCTGCGTTGCAGCTACGACAAAATGAGAAGAGCAAGAAAACTTGAGGGCACATCCAAAGAGGAAGGAGCACAAACACACTCTGGAGAATTGCTTGTTACTTTCTACAGGTAACTGGTACCAATGTGAGGCTTCCACCAAAATTAGAAATAATTTACATGTGAGCATTTTTTTTTAGAAGAGACTCCATCTTGCATAGGCTGTTAGAGATTATCTGCATAGTTAAACATAGAAGCAGTAGTATATCCTGTACTAAAGGAAAATCAGAAAGACATCAAACAGGAGAGAAACCTGAGAGACTTTAAGTTTTGTGATTACTTAGATATAAATCTGGCTGAACTCTACATTCTGAGATGGTGTCACCCTAATAGAGGCACAACCTTGCTGCCTCTGAATGAGAAATAAAGAAACTTGATTGAGCTGAAAAACACTTGTGTATTTTAAACCATGATGTGGTCTCTATCCCCACTGTCTGTCACACAGCTGCTGCTGTTGGAAGCACCTAACAGGAACATGTTGATGGACACTGGGCTGTCATTTGGCAGTGGGAGAAATGGAAGAATTGGAGAGAGAACACCACTAAAATATGCTGTAGAAAGCTCTTGCATGTGAACTATGGCTTCAATCAGAGGCCGGAGAACAAACATCCAAGATTGGCTTGGATCTGGCCAATATCAAGTTCAGACAAGCCTTGAAATAACTATGTTGGTAGTTTTAGCAATGCAGTCACAGTCCAAATGGAGAGGAATGTGGGTTTTTTACAGTATTGAGGTGAGAAGCATGTTTGATTTTTTTCAGGAACATACCTACTATTAAAAAAAAAATCCTGAGAAACTTAGCAGCAAAGCACATCTATTGTAGAACCAGCTGAGGCCTCAGGGAGTTTTGCCATTAAAAAGGCAGGAGTTGGAAAAGCAACATGAGACCATTTATAATAATTATTAAACTGGTCAGTTTGCATATCTATGAATTTTACCACGTGAGCAAAAAACCCACCACAGCAACAAAGCAACTGCCAAAAAAAACCCCAAACGCCCAAATTTTTGTATCCTCTCTGCCTGAGCTTCAGGTTTCAGCCTTCTCTGCTCGTTGTAGCTTTCCTCAGCCTTTTCCTGTCATTTGCACTTTTCTGACAACTCCAAATACCTGCAGACTTTCCCTTCCTATTCAGAAAATACAACATTTTTTTATCAGTTAATATACCTGTGCTGCCAAATCTCATTCTGAAAAGCTTGCTTTTCCCATGCACACAGTTAATGAAAAATGCAATTCCTGTGAAAATCCTTCTCCTGACTCTTGATGGAAGAAATTTCTCTTACTTCTTTTTCTTGGATCAAAACACCTTAGAGAAGTAGTGACCTCTCAGTGTCCATTACAGAGCTGAACATGAAGTATGGAGGTAAGAAAGTAACAAAGAGCATCACAGGATGGGCTTCCCCCTTGCTCACCTTGGCCCATATCTGATCAATGAGTCCTCTGTATGCAGCTTCTCAAGCTTCCTCTGAATGGCCTCTTCTACTTCTGCTGCCTCAAGGAGTGACTGGTGCCTTTCACTTCTTTAAGATCTGTTTGCAATATTTCCTCTGGGGGTGGAGCTTGAGTGGCTGCCTTTGCCCCCAGCCTTGATCTGATCAGTGGGGCTTGAGGATTCATTTTTCATTCATTTTTTTTCTCTCTCAGTCCTCACATCCCCATCTTGTTTCCTTGCAACTTAACATCTCAAGCTTGGACAATATTTATTCCTAACAGTCTGGCCACTTGTTAAGAGTTTCTTAATGTATTTAAAGTTATGAGAAGTTCAGCATTTAGCTGCTTTTCTTTCTATTATAACGATAAACTTATAAGAAGAGCATAACTCCTTCTTGCAAACCACTGTTTTTAACTTGAAATACTTAATGAGCAATATTTACAGGGACTTTTTCTTTAAATTAATTCCCTAAATCTGTTGTTTTGGAGCTGCTTTGTTTCCCCCCTCCACTGTAGTAATTGCAAAACAAAGACCAAGCTACTATCTCTGCCCCAGGTCCAATCAGGGCCAAATTTAAAGAACCAATTTTTCATTTATCACATAATTGTTGTTTAACCTCATTCAATAGACAAGCACTCCATGTCATATTTGCACAACACACTACAGTGACAACAGGTAAGTGCATTTGTGACTTGTGATAAAATATCTATCATTGCTTTCAGCTGGTGCACCACTACTTTTTCCTAAGACATCTCTGACCATGCTACTGGCAAAGCCAATTTATGGATAGAAGTCTTCCACCTAATTTCAAGGAGAGTGAGTTTTGCTTATGCTTTGCAGATGTCTCCACTTTCTGTTAAGAAAGTGAGAGTAATTCTGATTTATGAAACTTCCTGTAAAATTTGATGAATTCAATGCACATCTTACAGATGCCTCTCAGTGATACCCATCCTGCTGAACTGAGCACAGCTGTACACATTCCCAAATTCATTCATTTTAATTGGCTGGGCTCAGTCTTCAGTAGCCAAAATTGTTCTGTTTTCCAGTTTGGATCATGGTTCGAAAATCTAGAATTGGAACTCGTTCAACCCATTTCATATACAGACAGGTTTTGTTCATGTTTCTTATAAAAAGGTGTTGTTACCTTGAGTTTTTACCTTGCTATGATTCAGACTTCTGCTTTGAATCTCTGCTCATTAATTGTATTTAATCTTAAGAGGGATCATGATTTATCACTTGCAAGGCCCAATTGTGATTTTAAAGTGATAAGACTAATACTTAAATTTAAAATGTCTTAGAATTTGATTAGAGTTTTTGATTTGACATACTCCCCGCACTTTAAAGTACCGTTACATGTCACACAAATAATTTTCAGAATAAATTTAAGATTTCATCCTATCCTCAGATACAAAGCAAACGGTTTTTCTTTGATAGGAAGGTTAGCTGCTGTTGAAAGAAAAAGAACAAGTCCATTGATGCTGGCAGACAGTATGTCAGGAAGAACAAGTTGTGGCTGTTGTGTCAGCTTCTGGTGTTTATTCCCAGCTCTGCCTAAGTTGCCTTGCGGGCCTCTGGTGTGCTTTGTTTGTAAAACAGATGCATGATACATCCTGGACCTTTGGATTAAAGATTATGGGCAAAGGTTCAGCATGAAGGTAAAATTAATGAGAAATATTAACATTAGTCAGAACACGCAGTCAGTAAAGCACAATGTATCTGACCCAGCAGTTGTATTTGCAGAGCTTGAGTGGTGGCTGTAAATGGAGGGGCTGCACAGGCAGGTGCTTGAAACTCTCTGGATAGTAAGAGAAGGCTCTTTTGGACCTCAGAAAATTGAAGCTATGAGCCACCTTAGTATAATTTTTAATGTACCCAGAAGAAGGTATATCAGAATCATCTTTTGCAGACTTGTCCAGTCATATAATTCATAACATCCTTTTCCAGTAATACCCAGAATTTTCCCTCACCTCAGTAACTGTTAAAGAAATGAATATTTAGGACTAGGAGTTTCAGCACTGAACAGTGAAGGACCTATTTGGTAACAGACAAATTCCTCTCAGTATACTCCTTTCTCTCCTTTGCAGCGTTTTCTTTCACACCAAACTCTATATGAATTCTCAGTGATATCTGAATTTTATGAAATGTCACCTATTATTAATTGTACTTCTGTTCAGAATAGGAAATTAGTACCTGCAATAGTCTATCTGCTCCTATATTCTCTCAGAGCACAGCTCTTCTTTAACATAGCCCAAAAGCATCTTCCTGCAAGCACATGGCCATTACTCACTGGGACAGCTTCACTGGACTCGATGACCCCACAGCTCTTTCTCAATCTAAATGATTCTGATTCTGTGATTCAGTATCCTGAGAAGTCTGGGTGATCCTATCTCTTATCACATCCCGTTTTTTGAATAATTAAGCAAGAAATTCCATCAGCAACCCCCACTCCTGCTATCCCAGATAAAGGAATTCAAGTGGTTTTCTGCAGCTATGCTTTATTTGTGACCCACACGAGGGAGAGCTGGCTCCTTGGAACACTGGTGTGGACTGACTCACATCAGCACTTTTCAGGACTAGAACCACCTGAGGTAGAATGGTCGGGTCCATATGGAAAAATATTTGGCCAAGATCTCTTCTGAGCTTTACATATTGTCCAAGACATACTTACTTTCTGTCTCCCTCTTTCACTCACATGCCCTAAATAGCAGGGACATCTGGAATGGAAGTTTGCAGCCTGCTGCAGCCTGAAGCCTTCCTGAAGTTCCCGAAGTTTGCCAATCGCCTTCCTTTGAAGACAGCAGAACTTGGCACAATCACCTTGCATATTGTCTGTGTAAGAGGGGTTCCCTGTTAGCTGGGCTCAGATCTCCTCTTGAAATCTGGGCTCACTCCAGATGAGCTGACTTGTTCAGAAGGGAGGCTGGCAGTGACACAGTAGTGACATGCACTGATGTGTGACCTTCAAGAACTCCCAGGGGCTCAGGACACAGGAAGAAGCCAAAGTGGCAGTGCACAGACTGGGATGCAACTCTGCTGGGCTCTCCTGACAGCTCCCACATAGTCACCTATTATGTACAGCCTGTGATATTTAAATGTGTTTCCCTACCTCTCCCACTTATGCCTTCCACTGGAACGGAATAAAGACATTATTTGGAAGTTTGAACTTCCAGCTACTGCTGCACACTCATCATTGAAGAATAGCCCTGTGCAGGCTCCCATCACTGGCCTGCTCTGCTCCTTCCCCTGAGAATCCAGCGTGCTGTCCCATCCTGCGGGCAGGCGCTCCCAATGCTAATGCACAAACAAGATGCTTGCAGGTGTAACTCATGCCTTAATTGTAATGACACTGAAGCTTAAAAGTGACAGGAAGAAGCTGAGATAATTATTTTCAGTGTGAGACTCTGAAACAAGTTGTTAAATCCTTAGTATCAATGGTGGTGCTTGCAGACTAGCAAAAGCCTTTAAAGAATCAGGCAAACTTATAGGAACCTTTTAAGTGCTTTTCCCTTTTCTTTATGCAAAACCTTCTGGATTCTGTTAAAGCAGGTCCATTAGAGACTGGCCCACAAATGCATAAAGATTTTCTGGGGAAAAAAGGTGTGTCTGTCTGCAGGATATGTGTCAGGGGATGGGAGGGGTAGGGACAGAGGAAGAGGAGTGAAAACAGCTCTGTGCACAGAGCTGCACACAAACACTCACAGTTTTTTACATAAAAAACTGTGCATGGTACCAAGAGGAGCATCCTTGTGCAGTTCTGACATCTCCAGCTGAGCCAGGGCTTGGGTATTTCTTGGATCCTGGGTATTTCACAAGCGAGTGCTGATCACGATCAGCAAATCCCAGCTTGTTTGTTAAATGCTGCATTAAATGCATCTTGCATTTAATGCAATAAGAAAATTGTCGTTGAGAAGGATAGACTACTGTCTGAAATTTCCAGAGGAAGTTTTGAGAGAGAGCCCTGCTAAAATGTTCTAAGTTATTGGCAAATCATTGCTTAAAAGGAAATGTTACAATGCAGAAAAAATTGGTTTGTGGGTTTTTTTCCCCCATTGCTGTAGCTGAAGGTCTTAACTGTCCACCTTACTGTATAGTTCTTTTGTTAAAAAGAAGAGTTTTTTCTATTCAGTCCAGTGTTTCAGCTTCACCTATCAAACTGTGTTTTGCCATTTTTTTAAGCTGTGCTCAGAGGAGGAGATTTATGAAGGAATCTACAGCCCTATGCTGATCATATGGACCCAATTCCCTCCTTGCCTCAGTTCTGCTCTTAAACAAGTAAACATATAGATGGTATCACACCTAGCAGCTGCACTCAGATAGTCATTAATTAACCACCATCAGGCCAGGCAAACAGCAGATGCTGTGAGGGATGCTGGCACAAGGTCAAAACAAATAAAAGATATATGGACAAACACTTGTGTTCTATGAGTTTGTGCAATCACTTCTCCTAAAACTGTGAGAATGGGGTAACTGTGCCTCTCATAATCTGCATGAGGGGAAAACAATGCATGTAATTTCTGCACTTGATCCCCTGATCTGTGGATGGTTGTTTTTATTAATTTCCTGAGCTTTTCATGCCTAAGTCACATAAAGCCAGCACAGTATGAGCTCTGCCTAGAATAGGTAAAGTATCATCATCTTAAACTCAGGGGTTCATTTTATATATTTATGAAGGGGACCTACAAGAAAGATGGGAACAAACTTTCAGCAGGTCCTGTTGCAATAGGACATGGGGTAATGGTTTCAAATGGAAGGAGACTCAATATAGATTAGATACAAGGAAAGTTTTTAACACAGAGGGTGGCAAGGCACTGGCACAGCTTGCTCAGGGAGGTGGTAGATGCCCCAGTCCTGGAAAAATGCAAGGTCAGGGTGGATGGGATCCTGAGCAACCTGATCCAGTTGCAGATCTTCCTGCTCAGTGCAGGGGACCTGGAGCAGATGGCCTTTAAATATCCCTTCCAACTCACAGTATTCTATGATTCCATACATTTTTTAAAGGTGCCAGCAAGTCAGGCCTAAGTGAGTACAGGGCCAATCTTACTAAAAGGTATTGATTTAATATCCTTTGTCCTAAGACTTCACTGCTGGACTTCTGCTTGCTTTGTTTGTATTTTAAACTGCCTTTGCCTTTCACACTGATTTAAATAAATAGTTAAAATGGCATTAGTGACTCTGGATCTGCAGGAAGAAATTTAGTTCATAGTGTATCCTTTGCATAAATATTCCTATTAACACAAGATTCGTTCATACCCAACCTACTCTTTGATTCATTAAATTTCATGTTAAAATAAAGTTTGCAGTTTGCCATACCTTCTTCTGCTCTATTTGCGTTTTTATAATATTTTAAATATTTAACTTCAGTATAGCAATGGATGGTTTATCTTCTTCTGCTTGTTTGTGTCTTTTGTAAAATTCAGGAAAGAAAAACATTGAAACAGCATATGCATAATTCTCAAAATGTTTTGTACTTCAACAGTTCAGAGCCCTTTACAAAACACCCCGTAGAGAAAGCTAACACATGGTACATTATTCACTTTCCCATTCCGTATGAACAAAGATACTTCTTTTTTTTTTTTAAACTTACCAGCCATGCTCCTTTGCTCCTCTGTGCCTTGGACTTTGTATTGCTGTGAGCAACTGTAGACCTATATGATAAGACTTCAAGCTCTGGCTCTGTTGCAGCATTTATAGGGAAAACTTTAGGCCTCTCCTTATGTTCAAACCAATTATAATTCACATTAGGTGAGTGAGGCAGGTAAGTCATACCAGTGGTCATGTAAACTTCCTAGTAACCCTATATTAGCTCATGGGTTTTAAGACATTGGACTTGTGCAATTCAGGCCATTTATCCAGAAGGTTGATGAGATGCTTAGAAAAGCAGAGCATTTAATTGCATACCTGGAATCCAGAATTTCACATGCAATGATGCATCACTTGGCAAGGGATGTTTTTTGAGTCAGTATAAATTAATATCTCTTCCCAGTATGATCCAAAGTTGAGTATTCATGCAATAAAAGTATACATTCATAATCAAATTCATATGGTCTCCTCCCTATGAGTGTACTCATAAGTCTGGAAAAAAACCCCAGAACTTTTCATTTGCCTCATTGGTCCTTTTTTTTGGGGATCACCACAGTAATGCTTTTGTGTCAGCCCCTCCTTAGAGTCCCTGTGAATTATGCTAATGGTATGAATGCTGTATATGTAGTGTAAACTAGTAGTAACTTGACAAACCACTGAGCACTGAATAGCTCTGATGAGTAGATCTCGAGTGGTAACTCTCCCTGCACAAAGAGAAACTTCATCCCTATAAAATAAAACACTCATTTTGGAGCAAGTACAAATTATGACTAGAATTTGTGTTTCGATGGTGGTTACTCATCTAGTTTCTGACTATAGAGAGAGAACAATAAATGTTAAAATATCTTCATTGGCACACAGAGGAAATTTTATTTGTACAAGGAAAATGAATTTGTCAGAATGGCCTCATAATATTTCTTTTTTTCAGGATAATCCTTCATTTTCCATATCACTGCTAGCAAATTGATCACAGATGTGATCTTTCTCTCTTCTGCCCTCCACATACAGGAGCTTCTGTTTCCTTACATTTACACAGACCTGAACAAGATATTTTGTCTCTTCATTATTACTTCATCTCTTTATCTACAATGACGAGAAGAGACTGAAGCAATCTCAGGAATGTCAGTGCTTACCTTGAAGAACTTGAAGGGCAGAAATTTCATAAGATCAGAAAGGGGCAAGCACAGTATCTATGTATAAAATGGGGCAAGAGGCATGAAAAAGAGCTGAGAAATTACAGTTGACATCAATTAGTTTGACTCAAATTCCTGGAGAACACTGAAAGAGATGAACCTCTTAGCATCTAGATGAATAACAGCCAGCTCAGATGTGCCAAGAAGTCAGCTGAGCCCATCAGAGGAGAAGAAAGAAGTGTCATCTATCACCACATGCTGACTTGGATTTGCAGCAAGATCCCACAGGGTATTTTCACAAGTCCACTTTGGAAACACAGATTACACAAGATTTCTATTAGTTAACTGCATAACTTGTTAAAAAAACAAATGCTGCATTTCTTCAATGGATCACCATCAAACTGGAAGGGCAGAGTGGCTGAAGTGCCATTAAAAGCTGCCTTGGAGCACTGACATTTTAAATATGCTCTTTTCTGTTGTTAATGTTGTTCAGCTGAAGCGTTATGCTAGCCCAGGGCTAATCTCAGCTGGATAATGTCAAGACTACAGAGAATGGAGAGCTTAAAAAAAAATAGAAGGATCAAGCTGGATCAATGTAAAACAGAGACAACTGCAGAGATATGATGATTTTTGAAAAAGTTGAAAAGTGGTTATAGAAAGAGGAGGCCAACAGAGGAGTCATGGTCTTAAAAACTTTAGTCTTTGACTGAAGACACTGAACTGAAACATAAAAATGTTGGCAGTGAAGAAAAGTGTTTAGCTACCCTCTGGACAGGTTGTAAAAATATTAATTTTTTTCCCATGGAGATTAAGAATAGCCTGAATGTACATTTGTCAGGGATAATATATGTGTGTAGTTGAGCTGCCCTTGGGGCATCTATTTTGATGTCAAAGCTGTGACAGCGACACTTTTCCCTCCATTGCTTATAGTAGGCACCTGATGCTGAACTGCATGGCATAGAGAGCACTTCAGCAGGGCAGTGAAGCTTTCTGCATCCAGGCCTGATTCAGTCTCATTTGCCTTGGTTTTGCTCTGTTGCTGTGGCTGACTTGCCCACAGTGGACACACCAATTTCCTCACGACTGTGACACACAAGCCTGCAGACTGCGTGTCACATTCATCTTCAGAACTGCTCATTTCAAAGGAGTGGTAAAATATTTTGCATAGAAACAGGGAGGTTGGCACGGTGTCTGCCCAGTATTGCATCTGCCAGTGCAAGCCAGTTCACAAGCATCACCTGGATGCCCCACAGCAAACTCTCTCCATTTTCTTGTGAACAAAAAGTCTGTTTCACCTTCAGTCATTTGGTTGCTTGTTCCCAAAAGAGGGAAGTTAGAGAAGTGACCTGAAAAGAGCCATGTCTTTTCCTTTTTTTTTTTCTGCAGAGAAAAGCCACCTCCTTTTTAGAATCCATTAGAGTTAATTGGGTTTTCATACCTTAGAGCAATGTGTTTCACATGCTAATTATGAGTTGTGTAAATAATGTTCTAAACATTCCCTTTCTTCATTTAAGATCCACTGGTTTTTACATTGTTAGGATTAAAAGGTACCCAAGGCTTTGCTTCACTTTATTGTCCAGTGCTTTGTATTTCTCTATATCATGTCTTATGTTATTATATTCCTCCAAATTACATAATACCAGACTTTCCAGTCTCTTTTCATGCTGATACCATAGTTTGAATATGTCGTACATCTCTGATACTCATTCAGTTTCTTCTGTATGCTTTTTGTGATATAAATGAAAAAGAATTGAACATCATCCTGTAGGGATCCTGGGAAAATATACTATCAGTCAATTGGTGACAATGATTTTTAGTATTTCCTGATCTATTTTTTATTAATGCCATTTTTGTTTGTTACTTCGGCTTAGCCCACAAGACAGTGTTTGTTCATCCTGTACAACGGAATGATGTCATAATAAGATATAAAATAACAAGCCTGGACAAGACATCCTTCAAATCTTGTTTGTTGTGTGACCTTGGACCCAGCAACAGTACTGCTGGAATATCTGTGGAATTTTGGCAGTGCTGAAAATTTAAAGCAAGATTTCGCCTGGGACACAGGACACATCTCTATCAACACAGCCTTTGACTCAAAGCTAGGCATTCTCTTCTTTCAGCAGGAAATCAGGTGGCACGACATGCCGTGGCTGTGCATAACTAGGGTGTTTTAGGAAACATTCCACAATCCTCCAGCTCCCTTGGCAGTGGCCTGGTGAGACTCCAGCAGTCTGCAGAGCAGGAAACTGCTAAGGCCAGAGGCTGCTGGGGAGTCAGCAGGGTGCCGTCGGGGTTTTTCTGTGTCAGAGTGTTGGAAAGTCCCGATGGTTGTTCCTGCTGCCAAGAGGGTCACACCCTGCCAGGAGTGCAGCTGCTGTGGGGTAGGGAACACCTCTCCCAGGGCAGGGGTTGCCATCCACAGCTCTGTCACATCAGTGGTCCCTTTTCTCCTGGGCACGTCCTGCAGCTCTATTGTGCATCTCCATCCCTTTCTTCAGTCTGTTTTCTTGCAGCAGGGGCAATCAGAGAGGCACTTACAGATTTGGAAGGGCTGTCATGAGATAGGAGTTCACCATGTAGTTCCATAGTGGAGCATTGTGCCTAATGCTGACTCTGCAAGAGAATTCTTTGGAATAAATGAATGCCAGGAAACAGGTCCTGCCCAAAGTATACTGAGCTACAGACACTGTGTCATGGTTTGGAGAAGGTTTTCTCCCCAGTCACTGGCATAGAATTAACCTGAACTACCCAAACCTGTTTTGCAGAACCCAGCACTTTACACTGGAGCTGCCTCTGCAGCTCATCTTTACTCACAGCCACACAACTTTGCTCAGTTTCAAATCAGACTGAAGACATTTCTGGCCACCAGTGACCTGGCATCTTACTTAGCTATGAGCACATCCTGTGCTTGCTTTGAGTTCCTCCAGGAAGAAAGCATTTGGTCAGTGTGGAATGCATGACTATGGCTAAAATAGAGTATAATCTATTTAGGTCCCACACTAGACTCAATCTGTGAGTCTGGAGTAAGAGTGAAAAAGATTTAGGCAGAGATCAGAAACACAACAATCAAACGAAGGCACTTCCTGGGGATTATTTCTAAGGCAAGGGATCAACCTATATTTTCATTTTAGAGAGTTAAGTGAGTCTCACTGCCTTATTTGTTTCTTTCAGGAAAATTAAACTTTTCCAACAAGAAGAAGTGCTTCCCATTGTAAAGAGAATGGTGACAGCTCTCATTAGAACCATGACATAGGTTCAACAGCAGAAGCTTACTATTTTGGACAGGATTTATTTTTGAAAGTCTGAAGCCACTTGTAACTGTGAAAGAGGGGAAGAGGCATAGGTAGGTCACGCTATGGCTTTGATACTATTCATTTTGTGTCCCTGAAAACATAATTTCATAGCAACAATATACATAACACTGTCAGCTTACCTTGAACACTTTTTTTAGAAAGTTTTTTTTTCTTCCTTAAAACTTGGTATCTGTAGTGAATAGAATTAATATTTTACAGCTGGGCAAGCTGGCAAAATAGGTGCCATGGTTTGGCACTGTAAGGAGTGTGTCTTAGTCCCATCCCACTACATTACTGTCAGACCTTTTGTCCTATAAAAATGTTTCCATTTGGAATTTTTTTTTAGCAAATAACTTAACAAAGGATACTGCGGTAGTTTAATCCTTTGTATTTAGCAGTATAACCATTGGCATGACCCAGTGGCTACACACAGAAAGAACAAGTCACTGGTATCAAATACCTCACTATTTTTAACTGCTGCTGTTGGTAATAACAATAACAACATCGACTATTGCAAAGGACTCTGGTTTTTTCTTTCCTTTCAGTGGAATATACTTTCTGAGAAGCCTTGAAATCTTCAGGGCTTTAAGCCTTGCAGTTTCTGTTCTGTATTTGAAATTGTGTTTCTAAGTCTCATATATTCAGGTAAACAGAAATACTCATTTTCCTGGCTCTCTCTGTGTTCAGGTTGCTCATATTAGTACAGCAGTGCATGTGTCACTGTGCACAAATGTTGAGGACATTTCCTGTTATTTCATACTCAGGAATAGTTTTGAGAAACCAAGTTGTTTTAACAGTTATTTCTTCTTTGTGAACCGTGAAACAAGAAGTTATTGGTGTAACAGCAGAAATTGTAAGTGTGCCAAGTCTCTTCCTTTGGGCAAAAGGGGGAAAAAGTATTGCCTCAAAAAGACCAGGCATTTCAACTTCGCCATGCCCTCACTTCCCTAAATAGTTCTCTCTCCTTTGGCATTCTTCTGTAAGCACACACAATTACGCTTTCTTGAAATTTTTAAACAGTCAGCTGTGAACAGCTACTGATGTAAAATGAACATAGCAAAGCTAAATGTGAGACTGTATAGAAGGGGAAGGTGATTTTATTTTAAAGAAAACTGATTTCAGTCAGTCACGCTTATTCTCCTGCAGATTTAATTCAGTCAGTTTTTCCTACTTGTTTTTCATACCTGCATTTGAACAAGGACTAAGATGTGTATGTCTGGCTAGTCCAACCAGGATTACTGGTGGTGCAACTGAGGACAAAGGATGCCAGTTTGGGAGTCATCAGGTTTCCTGGGTTCTTTTTGCTGGGTGACCACATGCTGACTTTGGAATTGCCTTTTGTACCCTTCAAGGACCCAGGTCTGTGAGGCATTAAGCAATGTTATTGACTGACTGCCTGTCCTTCTGTCTCCTGTTCTGTGAAAAGTCTGTCTTTAGTTTTATTTCTAGACAAGGGAAGTACATTGTCTCAAACAGGTGACAAGCTATAGAGGATCCTGGGCTAAGGACTGTACCTCTCACAATGAAGTTACACTTGCAGAGACTTCTGTGCTGCTCATTCTGACAGAGCAACACTCATTCCCAATGGAGGGCCACCAGTGTAAAGTACCTCACTCACTTGCTATAGTATGAATGGTACTTGGTGTTTCCTGGTGGTTTTTTAGTCATGAAATTCAGTGCTATGAACACTTTTGGAAGGAGGACAGTGAGATGAAACTCTGGAATGACTGTAAATACATCAGTGCTCTTTTGTATACTATTGCTCCATTGAGTGTTACCCAATAATAACAACAGTGCTACACAGGCTTTTGTAAGAGGAGTTTCTGGATGCAGGTACTGGTAGCTTTGTTTGAGAGGGTCTGCACTGTTCTTTCAGCTACAGATGTGGTTGTGCTTGAATAATGGCCTGCAGTTCCTGGAAGCTCATTAAATGTCATCCACAGTGTAGGCAGGTAAAGACTGAGAGTGCTGGGGGTTAGGCATGTTTATATGAGGGTTTGAGAGAGAATATTGGATAGTAGAATAACACTGAAATAGAATAAAACCAATATTTCATGGAAGTTGTTGAAGGTGAGTGTAAGATGATAATCCAACCTGTCTAATAGTCAAAGGTGCTGTATTTAATGTTTCCAAAATTTTAACCCTGTAGTGCATGATGGTGATTACTGTATTAGGACCTTTCCTTTAAGGGAAACAAAACAAAACAGAGAAAAACCCACCACCATGCTAAAGGGGAAAAAAAATCCACATACATAACATTAACAGCGTCTCAGTTAAAATGAAATATCAGGCTTATGTGTTTGTTACAGGGATGCAGCCAATGACAACAAATGTTAAAAGATAACAGGCAAAAGATCTGTGAACATGTTCAACAGAACCCTGTATCAGCTGAATCTCCTACACAAGGAAGTGTTCCAACCTCCTTAGCTCTGATAACTACTGAGGATAATTGTTCATTATTTCTGTCTCCCACTTGCATCCTGCCCCTATTGTTACTTATTGTCTATCTTGGCTTTGCTTCAGATGATTCTGTTTGTAATCTTAGTTAAACCAGAAAGATACCATGCTTGGTTTTTAGATTGTTATGGCTGGAGTTGAAGACACTGGACAAACATAATGAAATTAAAGTAATCAAATCAAATAGAGCTGATGGAAAGCTGCATCCATCTCCTAATAAGAGAAACCAAATTTATTCTGGTGATTAAGAGAGTATCTCACTAACACCTACTGCCAAGTCTGTATATGTATCACAAAGTATGATACATACACATATATTTGTGTGTGATGAGGCATTATCCTTTAAAAGCTACAAGGTACCAAGTTATTATCCCAGGTAGATGGTTGTCAAGTGACCAAGGCTACGGAAGAGGAAGTGGGAGAGCTGCCCAAATTATAAAGCTCAGAGATCAATTTTAGTAAGGCTCAATTAGTGCTACCCCAGGAATTGTAACTGGGGAAATGGGAAAACAGATAGCTAGAAGAACAATCAAAGCTTTCTGTCAAATAGACATTGCTTCTCCCCAACTCCAATTTAAAGCAATTGACTGGAAGGAAAATTACTGGAAATTATTGGAATGGAGCTGGAACTTGGCCTTGAAGAGTCAACAGCTTCACTGGGCTACCTGTGTCAGTGTCTCACCATCCTCTCAGTAAAGAATTTCTTCCTAATACCTAATCTAAACCTATTCTCTTTCACTTTAAAACCATCCTTCCCTGCCCTGTTACTACATCTTCTTGTAAATAGTCTCTCTGCATCTTTCTTGTAGGCTTTCTTCAGGAATTAGTCCTACAACATCAGGGAATGACCGTGCACTGCCACCAAGAGCTACAGGCAGCCCTTCGCCAGCATCATCCCAAGGCACGAGCAGTCAGGGGAATGTGAACAAACCCCTGCTCAAAGGCCCTCGGAGCTTTAGGCTGTAACTCAGACCTCCGATGGGCGCCCAGGATCAGCCAGCGCTGCTACAAAGCTCCCACCTGTCGGCACAGGCTGCCCAAAGCCAGGCTCGGAGCTGTCCCCGACCCCAAAGCCCGGCTCGGAGCTGTCCCCGATCCCAAAGCCAGGCTCGGAGCTGTCCCCGATCCCAAAGCCCGGCTCGGAGCTGTCCCCGATCCCAAAGTCCGGCTCGGAGCTGTCCCCGATCCCAAGGCCAGGCTCGGAGCTGTCCCCGATCCCAAAGCCCGGCTCGGAGCTGTCCCCGATCCCAAAGTCCGGCTCGGAGCTGTCCCCGATCCCAAGGCCAGGCTCGGAGCTGTCCCCGATCCCAAAGTCCGGCTCGGAGCTGTCCCCGATCCCAAGGCCAGGCTCGGAGCTGTCCCCGATCCCAAAGTCCGGCTCGGAGCTGTCCCCGATCCCAAGGCCAGGCTCGGAGCTGTCCCCGATCCCAAAGTCCGGCTCGGAGCTGTCCCCGATCCCAAGGCCAGGCTCGGAGCTGTCCCCGATCCCAAAGTCCGGCTCGGAGCTGTCCCCGATCCCAAGGCCAGGCTCGGAGCTGTCCCCGATCCCAAAGTCCGGCTCGGAGCTGTCCCCGATCCCAAGGCCAGGCTCGGAGCTGTCCCCGATCCCAAAGTCCGGCTCGGAGCTGTCCCCGATCCCAAGGCCAGGCTCGGAGCTGTCCCCGATCCCAAAGTCCGGCTCGGAGCTGTCCCCGATCCCAAGGCCAGGCTCGGAGCTGTCCCCGATCCCAAAGTCCGGCTCGGAGCTGTCCCCGATCCCAAGGCCAGGCTCGGAGCTGTCCCCGATCCCAAAGTCCGGCTCGGAGCTGTCCCCGATCCCAAGGCCAGGCTCGGAGCTGTCTCCGATCCCAAGGCCAGGCTCGGAGCTGTCTCCGATCCCAAAGCCCGGCTCGGAGCTGTCCCCGACCCCAAAGCCAGGGTCGGAGCTGTCCCCGATCCCAAAGCCAGGGTCGGAGCTGTCCCCGATCCCAAGGCCCGGCTCAGGGTCCCCTCCCGGAGCCCGGCCGCCCGCGCTGCGCTGCTGCCGCCTCTCGGCCTGAGCGCGGTACTGCAGGTGCCCGGCGCAGCCCAGCAGAATCACAGAATCACCGAATCACAGAATTACAGAATCACAGAATCACAGAATCACAGAATCACAGAAGCACAGAATGAACGAGGTTGGAAAAGACCTTTTGAGATCGTCAAGTCCACCCTATGACCTCACACCTCCTCATCAACTAAACCATGACACACTGAGTGCCACGTCCGGTCTTTTTTTAAACACGTTCAGGGACGGCGACTCCACCACCTCCCTGGGAAGACGATCCCATTGCCCAATCGCTCTTCCAGCGACGAATTTTTTTCTAACGTCTAACTAGTTTCCCTTGGCGCAGCTCAAGACTGTGCCCTCTCGTTCTGTCAGGTGTTGCCTGGGGGAACAGACCGGCCCCCACCTGGCTGCAACTGCGCTGTGTCCGTCGGTCCGCGCTCCCCCGTGCGAGACACAGAGGCTCAGCGAGCACTCGGCTGTGGCACAGAGCGCCACAGCATCCCCGAAATGCTGCTCGAGAAGGAGCTCACCAACCACGCATCCTGGTTCACCCCCTCACCTCAATAACTGGCCACCCTTACCATAGGAAGCATTTAAATACAGTGAGATGCATGGGGCTGTACTCCCACCTGCCTGTTTTCTTCCCCCCTCCTTGACTGTTCTTAACTGATTTTAACGTAATTTCCCTCGTGGATTTCCAAGCAAAAGCAATTAATGTAGTATTAACAGGAATGGAAGAAGAAACTGGCTCTTATGAGTTGCTCTGCACGAGAAGGACACATGGAAAGTTCGGGGCAGTCATTGTTGGCTCTCACACTTGATTCATTCATATTTACAATGCTTTGCTTCATTTAAATGGAGCTTTTTGTGATTTATTTCTAATATATCTTCAGAAATGCAGCCCTGGCCTGCCAGCACAGACAGGAATTGGATTAAGATAGACTGTGGCTTGGTTCCCAGTGTTTATTCACTGTTCTCATAGTAAACAGCAGGTTACTGCAGGAAACACAGACACTCCAACCTAAGCTCTTATGTCTGTTTTAAATTAACTTCTAAAACTCTAACAATGCCATTCTCACACCACTTGAAAAAACCAGTTTTTTTCAATTTTCTATTAAGGGAATACATTCAGCTCAGAAAATGTTACTCTGGTTACAAGAGATCATTTTGAATGTAAATGAAATGTAGCTCCAAAAGCTGAGACAGATCTTCCTGATTTTTAGTGAGCTTTACAGGAAACCGAGTTTCAATCTGACATGTCAAAGCTCAAAGAAATCATGTGTGCTTTGAGCAAGAGTACTCATTCTGATGTCACTGGGTGTTGGCAAAACTTCCCATCATTTGTAACAAAATTAGAGGTGAATTTGAGGGCCCATATGCCCACCTGTTCCCTATGAAGTGCTATCATAGATATGTTGAACTTTTTTTAGTGTATATTGGTTACATGTGTGTTGCAGGTGATGGGTGCCTTGCGCTTTCTAGCAGGATGCCCAGTTTATTCAGGAATGCAGGTGCTGCTGCTCCATACAAGAACTCATCTGCTTCCAGGCTGTGTCTTTTTTGCCACCTTGACTAAGGTTTGCTGCAATACTTGATATTAAACTGACTTTATATGGCCAAAGCATATCCAGACTGAGAACCAGCAATGCTTTCAAATGCTTTGTAATTGCTTGTCTTCATAGAATTAAATTATTGCAGGAGGTATTTGATGTGGGTGGAGGAAGATCATGCCTTAGGAAGCTCCTCTTTCCCACCAAATCCTAGGACTGATGTTCCATGGGGACCTCAGTAAACAAGTGGCTTTCCCGGTGTCTGTAATGTGCCACCAATGAGCGCTAGGGGATGCTACACTCCTACACAATTTTGCATCTGCGGGGTTGAAAACGACCAATTTTGTGGTCTTATTACCATTCCTTTCCACACAAAAAAATAGTGAAAAGAAGTTTTGGTCATTCTATGCAATAAGGGTATTTTATTGGTAAGTATCCAAGTGAGTAGAAATACATAATTTTTTTAATTCTTTGCTAATTGTCTGTCCTACCATATACAAATGTCCTTTTAATGTGTGTCTAAAGAGGTTTATTTTTAAATATCTATCATATAGGAACATCCAAGTCAAGACCATGATCCCAGTTCAATAAATTGCATGCAGAAGTAGGTGGAGAACATCATATCATGTCACACAAATCTACAGAGATCTTTAGTCTGGGGCTCAAATTGTAGAAATTGCCCTTTGAGAACAAACACAAAACAATTTGTAGGTCTGAAATTTGCTACAGAGCAAAGCTGGTCATTCTGCACTAGAACTTGTTTTTCCTTTAATAAAATTCACATTGTTTTCAAGTGCTTATAAAAACTGCACAAAATAGGAATATTTTGACAATTACGTAAACTTTCATAATTTTTAAAAATTAAGAACAAAATATAGAAACAGATGTTGGGAACATTTTTCATGTAAAAGAATGGCTTTGGAACAAGCAGGAATAATGAGCTTAGTTTTCAAAGAATTGCTATTTAGAAATTGCATTTGCTTTACAAGTGTTGCGAATAGAAGCAATAGTACAGAGAATTTTTAATTTTTATATATGAGTTACAGAGGACCAGTTTTTGGTATGTTAAATTATACAAGCAGCTGCATTTGAAGCTTCTGCTGAGAGCCCTACCTTAGCACATGCTGCTCTGATCCTAAGAGAGTGTAGCATTTGTTTGTCAGAGTTCCTTTGTTGGGTTTTGTGCCATCGGAAAAAAGGTCATTTCTTGGGTGTTATTTGAAATGCTGGTGGTATTCTATGCTCTCTATCAAGACCTAAGTTTTCCTGAACAAATGCAAAATAGTGTGAATAACTCCAAGTGTCTGTACTCTTTATGTGGTAGAAGTGTTGTTTACAGGTTCACTTTGGACTCCCCTCCACAGTGGCATTTGTCCACTCTAATGTCATATGAGGATATTGTGGCCTTTAATAACAAAACTTACAGACTAGTGACATACTAAAGACTTATTTCATGTACATAATTAACATACACTTGGATTTGATTGTTAAAGGCAAGTCAGTTAAATAGAGCATGATTTGTTCTGCTCTTTAAGAATTATTCTTTCATGTGGGTGTGCATTTCTTTACAGTAAGCAAAATGAAACAACTGCTGAAAACAACTTCGTCCTCATTTTTGTCACCTGATAAGGGGAACTCAGTAAACATCAGCTGTAAGTCCAGCAGTGCAAGAAAAGGAACAATCTGTAAAGGTGGTAGAATGAATTCCAGTTTATGTACATGCTAATTAATGTGAGTGACCTGTCCTAATTACAGGCAAAGCTTTCACCTGGCTTCAGAAGGCAAAGCCACAGCTGGAAAATGTGTTGTTTCTTTCCAGGGACATGATTCTATTTCAAAGGCTTTTTTTATTCCTGTCCTTTCATGAGGTTGAAGAGACAAAAAGTCAGATCTACAGTGTCATTAGGACATGAAAAAACTTAGTTAATACCACAGATGAGTTACTGCAGCAGTGTTTGTGAACTGCTGTGAACTGGAGCCTTTCCTGGCTGAAGTTAACACAATAAATCTTCAGTTCACTGTTCTCAGTGTCACAGCACAGACAGTTCTGCTAAAAGTGCAGCTGAGTGCTGTGGCTGGAAGGAAGGGCGAGGTGCTTAAGCCAGTAAGTCTGACTGAAAAAGGAAAGAGACTTGTGGTGGAAAAAGAAAGGACTTTTTGCTGGTGAGAGGTAAACCACAAAACTGAAATGAAATAGCAATTGGAATAGCACACAGAGAGGAGAAAGGTGTGAATATGCAGAGCCTTGAAGTTGAAGCCAAACTGTGAATTTAGTGTGTGGAGGAACGTGAAGGAGGTTAAAAGTGAATGTGATATAGTCTGAATCTGCAGTGGGCTGTGCAGGAAAAATTAATGTAATAACTTTATCTTTGTAATTCTGTCACTTGACATCTTTGGTATGAGCTTTAGCTGGTGTAGTCTTCTGGGACATGATCAGATTTAATTAAAAAAAAAAACCCAAACTAAAATAACAGTATTAACAAATCAAAATATGAAAGAAGTCATGTATTCTGATTATTGTTAACCAGCTGATTCCTGAATGTGAAAAAATCGAGAAAGAAATCATAGTAATAGGATTGGAATTTAGCATTATGTAGTCCTGAATAACTCCTACAAAACAGCAGTGACTTTCTTTTGTTTCCTTTGGAAGTACCCTGTGCCAGAGTAAGTGCTATATGCAAGACATCTCACACTTGGCCCATTAGAATCACTTGGTGAAGTACAAACTTCTTTCAGGATTCTGTATTTAGGCCTCATGCAGGATATTTCCATTTCCATGGCCTCAGAGCTCACCTGTGCAGAGCTGGGCTCGAGTGACCACAGAGCAGGCTGAGAAATCCACGTGTTCACCTGCACGGTGGGAGTGCTTCAGACCTGATGTGCACCATGTGTCTCACAGCTGCTTTCTGGGTAACTGAAAAAGTATATGTCTGCATATAAAATATGAAAGAAATTGTATCTGTTAAGCCTCTAATATAGAACGTAAAATTTAAATACATAATAATGAAAATTCCACTTTATACAGAATATCCAACAGCCCAGCTGTTTAATTGTGGAGTGACTGGTTCAAAGTGGGGGTGAAAGTGATGAAATGGGTTTATGCCTTAAGATAACATAGGCTGTAGCATTTCTTTTAAAAAGCTGCAGCTGTTAAAGGGCTCAAAGATGCTTCCCCCCCCCAGGTATTTTTGACAGATGATTGAACCTGAATGGAGATTTCTTTGGAAAGAAATGCACATGAAGCCCACTAAAAATGGCTGTTAAGAGACACTTTCATAATGCACCAGATATTCAGTGTGTGTTACAAACTGAATCAGGTTTTAATCTGCAGACAATGAGTGACCATTTTAATCCAGAACAAGTAATGTCACCCCAAAGTACTGAAAGCTACTCTTCAGGAGGACCAATGCATGCAAAGCCTCTTAAGCTCATGGGCAAATCAGCTGCCTGCTGATTTCCAGAAGTTTCTAATAATTAACAAAATTACCAACCTTCTTTAACAGGTCACTAATTTTAGCATCCAGTCTACTTTTAAAAATTCAGGAACTGTTTTTATACGCTTTTATTGTTAGATTCTGTACTGGACAGCAATCTACTGGTCTTCAAGCAGTTACTGATACTTTGTCAGATTCATGAAAAAGGGGAAAAAGTTGAAGAGTTTTTTTCCAAGACACTGAATGATAATGTTTTATATTCTTTCTCTAGAAATCATGGTTATCAGCCAATGACTTGGAAATCCTGGAGGAAGCTACAAGCTCTTAATGCATTTTCTTTCCCCTGTTTTTATCTATTTATTTGTTATACTTGAAATAGATGACACTTCCCCTTTTGTGTAACTGTTCAAAATGCTCCATTTTTTTGTCCATCGCTTAATGTTTCATCTCAGTCAGTGATGATTCACCCACTGTAGGAAAGGGTAAATATCAACCCCTGCTTCTGTCATACAGGCAGACATTTTCCTTACAGGTATTTGTTTAATTTGGAGGCTCTGGCATATACTATGTAGTATTGTTCCTTATAACTCTGTGATGCCTGGTGTGTGCACTTTCTGGAGATGCTACAGAGTGGGCGGAGTTCTTTGCAAAGACCTGTAAAATGCATTGTATTTTTAACATTACTGTCTTTTAATTTCCTTTTGATTGAATTTGCTTTTCATCATTCCTTTGATTTCTCTGTTTAGCCTTTTTCCCCCCCTGCCTCACAGCCCTGTTTTCCTTTAATATCTCCAAAGAACTGAAAAGGACAAACACAAGCTAATCTCATCTCCACCCTCTTTTCTGCTTTGACAAAGCTTTTAGCTTCCCCTCTTATGCTCTTTTTTTGTTTGTTTTGTTTTCTTTACCTTTCCTTCCCTCCCCCCAACAACAACAAAAAAATCACTACTCCTATGTAAAAGAATTGGTCAAGCTGCAACAGGACATGCAATCATGGTGACTTAAGACAAAAATCTGTATTTTCCAGATGTACCTGTGTGTTATACCAGTCTTGTACCTCCTGCTGCAAAATAAGCATGTGGACAAGAGAATAAAGAGAAATATATTTCAAGCTTCCCCTTTGATTCCTGACAGAATTCTTTTGTCTTTTGGAGCAGATTAGCCAAGTGGCTGAATATAATGCTAAATGTGTCTGATGTGCTTTCTATGGTTTTGTTCTTGCACTGACTGCAGGTTTATAAATTTTTCTTTTCCAATTGGGCCACTGCTTCCTTGAATGCAGAGGAGAGGGGCCTTAGGCCTTTCCTAGGGCTGCTGCTGCCTCTCTCCACTGTGTGCTCACTCTGCCTGATAGGCCCAAGGGTGTCAGCTTGGCAGCGTTCCCAGGCACCATCAGCATTACAACATTCCCGGAGTCGGGTCTGGGTTAGCACAAAGCACTGACAAATTTTGTGTATTTAGTTTTGTTCTCATGCTGTTCTTCATAGGGATTAGGATTTTTTTTTTTTTTTAAGAGAATAATATTAGAGTAGAGCAGTCACACAATGAGCATAAATGTTAATGACTGACAATCCTCACATTTACTGCTTAGAGGAATCAAAATGTGGATGTTTGTGTGCCGGGGGTGATATCTCTGAGCAACATAGGCCTTTAGGTGTTCAATTAAAAAGAAATCTATCTTGAATGATTTGAACTGTTGAAACTGATGCAAGTATGCACTGAATGTCTTGAATTTCCAGTGTGTTCCTGCTGCTGTAGTGGCCTGTATGATTCTCTTTACAGCAGCATTCTCCCCAGTTTCTGCTACATTCCTAAAACAGAACAAATGGTCAGTGTAATCCATGAGCCTTCCTGCTGCCTGCCCTGAAAAAATGTTGCCAAATCTAAAAAGAAAAAATGCTTCCAGCAGGGACTCCAGAATTCCTTATGAGATGATAATTTATACTCTGGGCTGTTAATCCGCTGGTGCAGCCTGAAATGCAGAAACACAGAAGTGTGAGCACAGCGTTAGGCTGCTGTGGCAGCTCCCTGTGACAATGCTATCTCAAGGAATAATCTGAACGCAGTAGAGGGGACAATGCAAAGCAGGATGATTAATTCTACTGAGTGGCACAGTTATGAGTCACGTCGGCTCTCAGGCAGAGAGGTTTGTGTGGTACAGTAGTTATATCATGAGAGGTGCTGTATGGAGGTAAGGGAGGGCACTAGGTTTTTTTGTGGTGATTGTTTCTGGGATTATTAGCACTCGACTAAACGTGACCTGCATATTCTGTTTGCAACTGTCATAGATTTACAGAGGAGGGCTTTTTATTGGTTTGGTTGGTTTTGCACAATCTGGGATCCTGCATGTTGGACTGGTAGAATGTTTATTTTTCTTTGGTTATTCTATCTCATTATTTAATAATTATTGTTTCGATGTTAAGCCTCTCTCTCTACCCCTTCCCTTGATTTTTTTTTGCTTTTGTTTAATAAATAATTATTTGATATTCAATATGCCTCAGAATCACCCTTTCATCTCCAATTTCCATTGCAATGTTCATGGATATAGAATGATAATGCAGAGCTCTATAACACAGGTGCAAAATTTTGAACAATAATATAAAGGCTTGTTGGAGGCTTTCTAAACATTTAACCTTTAAGATCTTCATCTGGAGTTAAGACTTCCTTCTTGGCATAACGATAAATCCTCCCACTTTCACTGCATTAGGGAAAAGAACGGAATCACATTTTTGAATCAAAAGCTTAAGAATTGGCCCCAGATCAAACTGGTTGCTTACATGCCGTTTTCTCATTTTGTTGCCTGTGCTGCATTTTAGCAGGAGATAAAAAGGTAAAGCAAAAACATCTGAAAAGCTACGTGGAGGTTTTTGTGGGGGCAGGCTGATAACTTGCCACGTAGAGAAACCTGTGTTTGCAGGGCCTGTGTTGCATCTTAAAAAGCACCCAGTCCTAGAGGGTTAACGGGCAGGAAACTGCAGTTGCAGCCGCTCCTGAGGAAGTCAGTTTTTGTGTAACAGCCCGAGCAGGCCGAAAGGTGGGGGCCGGGGGGGGGGGAACGACTGGAGATCTCAGGGCCTGGGGTGACACTGGTATTTTTAGTTTTGCTCTGCAGCATTTTAAACACAGGGAGGGCCTGCACCAAGCGGTAGCAACGCTCTGTGATAAAGCAATTTCCATTCTGGAATACTTTTCAGGAAAAGAAGACATGAGTGTTCCTTTTTAAGGCTTCTTTTTCGGTTCAGCATATCGTGATACCTAAAGAAATGACACCGTGAGTGCATGGTTGCTCTGCTGCATGTTCATGTATTTAAATTCTGGAGCAGGATAACCCTTCTCTGAATTCTGAGTTATTAATTTCAGTCCCTCCTGTGCAAGTGCACTTTCGGTAAGTTTTGCTCTCTGTCTGTGGCCTCGCCTTCTCGGCCAGCGGAGCACCAGCAAAGCGAATTTCGCTTTCCGTGCAAACAAAAGAACAGCTCTTGTGACCTGGGCGAACTCTGCCTCCTTCGGGTTTGAACACCCAGATGCCTTCAGCAGCGGCAGGCTGGGGCACATTTGCTCAGGCAGGCGGTGTGCGGGCGCTTCCCCGAGGCGGGCAGTGCGTGCCTGAGGCCGGGGCAGCGCAGGGCCGGGCGGCAGCGGCCATGGCGAGCGGAGCCGGGCCTAGCGCGCCGGCCTGCTCCGAGCCCGGGATGGCTCCTGCTCCCGGAGCCGCACAAAGATAATCGCTCAGGAAGTGTCTCAGCCAATCCCCTGGCGCTTTACATGCGGATTTGCCGGGGCAGCCAATCCGGGGGCGGCTTTCATGGGGAAGACAGATCATCAAGCCCAAGTGCCAAGCCCTCCCTGCCCGAGTACTGAGAGCCTGTCCTCCATGTTTTATAAGTATTGACATAACACTGTGTTAACAATGCATCCACAGAGGTAAGCCTTGCTTTTTACATTGCTTTTTCTCTAAGACCTATGAGTTGTGGGTTGAGAGTGTGATTCTCTGTGATTTCTCGTGCAAAACTCACACCACAGCACTTATTTTAAGTTGGAACTGTTTAAATTTGCTTTCTTGGGTCACATGGTTAGTAGCCATTAGCCACAGCTTTATTTTACAGTCTGGCAAAGCCTTGGCATGCCTACTTCTTCACAGGAGGATGGTGTTTTTAGAGTTTATCAAGATCCTGGTATTCCAAAGGAGGTTTCTGTCTCTGAGCAGTTTGCCAGCACTATTGTCTGTTGTGTCACATGCCTGCTGGAGAGAAAATGGAAGCTAGGGAGCAGATGCATTTAACTGCCCTACAGGGAGCCAAGCAGGGATAATGGCAGACAGAAGAACAGGCAAGTTTACCTTTCTAAACAGTGAATGGAACAGCTAAGATAAGTTATCTCTGAGAAAATATGGGATTTTTAAAAACCTAGGCATCAGCAAAAAGTGCTAATGGCAGATTGTAGATATTGGGCCTAGGTGGTGGTGTTGCTGTTGCATCATGCTTTTTATGCAGCTTATCTTAACTTAAAATGATTATTGAATCTTTTTTTCTTGCAGGAGTAATTAATACAACGCTTTTCTCTTTCTGAGGGACAATGTATGGTTAATATTTTGTTCCTTTGAAAGGGAGTTTTTATGCTGCAGATTGTGGAAATGGGGTGCTGCTCAGTAAAATGCAGCAGTGCATCTGTTTACAAATCTGATGCTTTATGGAAAATGTTTTTGAACTGTTAGCTTTCTTGTTTTGCATAGTTCAAATAAACTAATGTAACTTTTATCTGTGCCTTTTTGTTTTACATTGTATCAGCCACAGTTCTGTGTTGTGGAGTCCAGAAGATAAAAAATCATGTGTGGTTCATGACAGTAGTACATGTTGTTCGTTCTTGGTTTTTTTTTCCCTTTTATTTTTTTTTAACTTTTGGTTTAATGCTACGTAATTATTTCAAGAAATTCCTTTTTGATCAATTCCCAAATCTGCCAGCCTGTTGTATCTTCTTAACTGGAAAAATGAGATGGGTGCTTGAACAGTTGGTAAGTAAGCAGCATGCTACTCTCTGAACATTTTTAATAGTTTTCCAAACATTTTGTTTTTACTGGGTCAGTTAGTGCAGTAGATGAAGTGATGTTAGTGGTTAGTCATGTATAAGATCAGATTTGCTTAGCGTCCATTTTAAGGGACTTGTACATGTAAACTGCTCTATTTGAATGCACTGTTTTTCTGATAATTTGTCTTAAAATTTTGAAGCTTTTACTTCCTGTTTACCTCTGGCCAGTGAAAAATATTCTACTTGCTGTTTGTTCATAGATCATTAATTACCATGTTTGCAGGGTAAAGCGCGTTTTCACCGTTCCTTGGGCTTTTTGGGTGTGATGAAAGTGCTAGTGCTCAGCAATGAAGTGACCTTATGAAGTAAAGTAAATAACACTTAATGAGCATATGTTTCTGATACTGTACAAAGTGTAACCTCAGACAAACTTGCTTGGTTTATAACTAATTTAGAAACATTTTGTGCTCTTTATAAAGATTTTAATTGTAGTGCCTGCATGCTTGTTTGAACAAGCTGTTTTTCAGTGATGACCAGAGCTGTTACAAAAGCAGAGGAAGGATGCTCTCTTGTGCTTTTTATGTAATTTTTGCACTTGTTTTAACAGTCCATACACATTCATTATTTTAGGAAAGAGCTGAAAGCTAGTCTGGCTTTGCAAATGACTGTGCTGAGGCATAGTGCATGCAAACTTTCATAGACCTTTGCCATGTATTTGATAACGTTCTTTAACATAGCAATTTACCTCTGGTTACTTGTTTACCAGTGTGAGTATTTTACTTTGAATATCTCACTTTGGTTAAAAGCTTT
>VZTR01021376.1:421313-440313 GCA_013400775.1 Chaetops frenatus | reverse complement strand
TTATAAGAATGTCTAGTTCAATTAGAAACCTGAAATACTGCAGGGGTACCACTGAATTTCATGTGATGGCATTTTTGTATGCAATTTTAATGCATTTTTCAGCATACACGAAAGTGCTGACACAGCTGAGAAGTTATTCTGGTTTTTGTTCTTCACTTGCTAAAAACCAGAAATTACATTTGGACACAATTTTTCCTAATAGTACTTTATACATGTTAGCAGTTTATTTTCTGTCTTTAAGAGTGAACAACATAATATTTGTTTAATATGAGGAAGCAGGGGTAAGTGATCTGCAATCAGAAAGCTTGTATTAAAATGGCTCCCACAGGTTTTGTTAAACCAGGATCTGTTTCAAATCTGCACCTCCAGACACGCTGCTGCCAGTGAAGCGCATTTGTGTGAGCTGCCCTCGTGCATGTAATGAAACGGAGCATCGTGAGTCTGTTAAAGTTCACTATTTTCAATCACTCGAGTATAATTCTTTTATAGTTCACAAAAAACAAATGTCTGCATTGCAGCAAGATGTCTGAGGCAAGGTAGGGACAGCAGCGTTGTGCCTCGGCTCAGCCCAATGGCGCTGCTCCGCCAGCGCCGGAGCCAATTGCTGCAGCAGGCAGGTTAAAGATTGACAATTGCAGTGGCAGGGCTGAGAAAGGCCTTCTGGAAATTTCTGCCATCTTTGTTCCATCTAAGTAAACAGCCAACCTGAAGAATTTAGTGTATATATTTTTTTGGTGCTTTGTCAAGGTATGGTGTTATCACTCACTTCCCTAGGTTGCATAATAAGCAGCACTCTGCTGTTTTTTCTGTTCAGGACAGATGGAATGTGGGGTTTTGTTTAAGTGACAGATGCAGGGAAAAGCATGTATGCTTTCTCCCCAAGATTTTACTGGCCTGGATCTTGTTACTATCACAATTAGACAGGACATGTATGAAGCAATGCAGCTGAGGTTTATTCAGCTTAGAGCAAATGGCCATTATTCTGATTATAACTAGCAGTTAATCGTATAATTGCACTGTAAGTTTTCTGGCTACTAGAGAGTAATTTAAATTGCCCAGGATGAATATGATTAACCATTATTATTTAGTGCCAACATCCAGTTACTTTTGTAATTAACTGGACAAAGAATGGAGTGGGGGAGAAAACAAAGGAGTGATCTGGATTATAAATCATGGTGAAAACAGTAGCTTTTTAAAAGCTGCATGCCTTTTTCATTCTTTGCAGGCAAACTGTTTTACTTGGAAGCTAAATAGTGCTAGGGAAAAGCTGAGTAATTTCTTTAAACAAATGACACTACTTAACATATTGGGAATGAAAAAAATGCAGAGTAAAAACCACTCCAAATGTAACAGTCACCCCCCCCTCACAGTAGGTAGGAGTATTGAAATGTAGCAGAAAACCTACGTTGCTACTAAGGGAGCATGTAATAAAAGGAACGTCATGCTCAGAAAGCAGAAATAGAGAGATTAAATTACAAATTTAGCCCTTCATATCAATGTCCACAAACTTCAACTGGCTCGTTTTCCTGAGCTGTCTTCCATTTTGTGATGTCACTTTTGCTTGAGGTTTTTGTTGTTGTTTTGTTTTGTTGTTTTGTTTCTCCCATTTTGCTTTGTTTTCCAGTGTAGTGTATTGTATTGTCTCACTTTTCAGCTACTGGCCCTGTGGATCCAGTAGCTGAAAAGTGATAGCTGGTGGTCAGTTTTCCATAGTGGTGGTTCTACTCCAGCATAATTGGTTAAAGGGAGATAAATCTCAATAAAAGCTCTCTTCTTCTCTGCCTGGAATTCAGGGTATTAATTTGAATTTCCTAAATATCTTGAAAGTTGAACTAAATCTTTGCCCATGTAAAATGGAGTAGACAGCAATTTTCAAATTTTGTTATTTGTGGATCCCCAGTATTTTTCCCATGGGCACATGCATCCCATTAGAGTGCCTTTAAGCCTGTTAGACTAGGTTTGATTTACTTGGTTATTGTCTGCAAACCCCTTTGTGGTACTATACAGGCTTCAAGGGGTCTGCAGGCTGGAAACCACCATAGTAGGCCATCAAGCTTGGCCCTTTAAATTGTATTTAGAATGTATTTTAAATACATTTGTTAATAAGCATGTTTTGTATTCATGGGTTAAAGACTAATTTAGCCATAGCTACATAGGAAGTGAGTTTCATGTATTTGGTAGCTGTCTGTCATTCTTATGTTAACCCTTTATTGCCTGTTCTCAGAGCATCTGTGTTTCACACTGTGAGATTAGAACTATGCTGTAACAGGATGTTAACGTTCTTAATTCAGCTGATATAAACCTTTACTTTCAAGCATGATTGTTCTCCAATTATATTTTTAGCATCTGAAATCTGTAGCTATTTGGTTGCCTTGCTTGGGCCTCAGGTGTATAGTTTATAGACTTAAAGATGACCGTGTGATTCTCCCTACTTCCCCTGATTTTTCTCTTTTGTGCAGCTATTTTGAATGGACATTGAATAAGAGTAAGGTTTTAAAAAGAACAGAAATGTTCTCTAAATGAAAAACAGGAGTCACTTTGCTTGTTATCACAGGTAACCAGCTTAAACATTGCTGTACATAGATATCTGAACAAGCCTTTTGTGTATATTAATTACTTAATACAAGGTGTTATTTACTTAATACACATGGAACACTTTGCAGGGAATTCTGCAAAAGGATATGTAAAATATGAGGTGCTCACACTGGAGGGTGAATCTAAAATTGAGTGATTTCCTTAGTAACCTGTGACTTCACAAATCTCCCTGTCTTGTGCCTTTTTAGTTAAACGTTCAGATGTCAGGTGTCCTTTGGTCCTTCTTTGCCATTTCTGATATTTAGGTGCTGGCTTTGAATCTTGCCCTGCTGTGTAAACAGGAGCTGCTGGTATTGAACAAAGTGCTACCATTTTAGCTCCAGAGCAGGAGTGAGGCAGTGCAGCGCTGGCAGACGCCATTTTAAGAGCCCTGCATAAATAGCATAGCTACCGATGAGTAAGAGACTGTTATAGGTGAGTGCTCATACAAAGCTGCTATTTATTCAGCAATGGCATGCAAATAGTGGTTTTTGTTTTTAAATTTTTATTGAATGCAGTTTTTTGAAATCATTATTTAGAATTGCTGCTCACGAATGTGATGCATGAGAGGCAGGAATTGTCTTAAAGATGAAATTCAGTTTTAGTGCTTATATTCTTTAATCAGTTTTTTTTTGTTTTGTTTTCTGCTAATTAAAAGGAAAAATGAATTCCAGAAATATGTAGTTCTTGATCTGAATTTCATATGTTATTCCCTGATGTAGATCTAGATTGTGTATGTGGGCATTAGTTGTTTCGAGTGGTTTTCCATATCTGTCAGTTTTTCTTGGTTAAATGTCAAGGTGCAGTAGTTCATCTGCAACTTTTAATTGCTCTTTGTAGTTAATATAGGTTAGAGCAGCTTTAAATATCCTTGTATATCTACATTTTCTCAGGTAAGTACTACTATTAGTAAAGGAATGATTTTCCTAAACAGAAAAGCCAGTATATAATTCAGGGATGTGCTATTTGAAAACCTGAATTTTAT
Organism: Chaetops frenatus; assembly: GCA_013400775.1. NCBI lineage: Eukaryota > Metazoa > Chordata > Aves > Passeriformes > Picathartidae > Chaetops > Chaetops frenatus. The sequence goes on along the minus strand of VZTR01021376.1, from coordinate 436,754 downwards.
ATTAAAAAACCCCACCCTCTCTTCAGTTTAGTAGAGAACATACTTAAAAATTAGGCAGCTAAGTTATTTTTCCATTTTTACCTAAGTATCAATAAATCATGTATGTTTGCAATCCTTATTCTTTTTCTTTTTGTGCCCACCTCTCCCTAAAGGAATAACCTCCACCCCTTCTACCCTTATTCAGACCTGCTAAACTAGTTTGTATTAAACAAATTAGCTTAACATTTTAGAAAACAAACTTTTGTTGTTCTTGTTGTTGCAAGTTTTGTCAATATGAGTAGGGAAGTTTTAAATGATTAATTACTGTTCTGGTCATTTGACAGGGAAACTGGCAAAGCTTTAATTTCAGTTGTGTTCTTAAAACGTATTTCTCTGTGTTCATTTACCTTAATGAGGAAATAAGAGTAGCTTTCAGAATTACATAAGCTATTTGTTGTATTCATTTAGGTACTTAATTGAGTATATTCCAGTATCATTTCTGATCTGCAGCCTCAGAGCATCCCATTCATACATGCATGACAGTAATACATGCTGGCTGAAATAGCTGCTCTGAGCCCTGCAAAAATGAATTCTCAAAATAAAACTCTCTAGAATAGTCTACTTGACCACACAGTTATTGTTTCCATGGAGCTAGATACTTGTTTTTAATTATTTTGCTGCTGGTCTTAATTTTCCTTTTATTTTGTTGTGGGTAGTAGTAAGGTAACTAAGAACTTGTTTTTCTTGAATAATTTAATTGGAAATCTTTTTCTAATATCTGCGTTTGGAAGTTGGTGTTTTATAAAGCATTTTCAGAATTTTCCTTGTATTGATGGAGGATGCAAAGGTGAAAAGATGTCAGCTTTAGAAAAGTTACTGCAAACTTGTTGTGAATTGCTGATATGTATTTATAAATTTGAATCTCAAAGATGACCACTACAGTCATCACTGCCAACATTCGAACAATGTCACATTGTGGAAGTCATTATACATTATGGCAAATAAAGCAATGGGAGATGCTTTTGAAGAGCTGTGAATTATCTTTTATAGCCATGTCTAACACACTTTTATTTAACTGTTCACCACCAACATTGGGATTTTTTTTTTTCAGAACAGTCTCTGTGGTTTTGTTATATACTTATGTGTTTGTGCCCTTAAAAGATTAATTAATTGCAGAGAGTATGGAGATGCCTCTGTTCCTCTGAGGCTCAGGTTTCGTGGTGTATTAGGTAATGGCTGGGTTTTGTGTGAGTGATGCAGTGTGCACATGTGTGTATAGGGAATGTGCTTCTCCATTGCTGAGGAAGGTGGAGAACCTTGGTATCAAGTGGAGAATGCATTTTCGGCTACTCATTTATGCTTAAAACTTTTGGGAAGGCTGTTTTCAGGTATCCTCTACATTCTGTTTGCATGCCTGCCCATGGCAGTGGTTTGGAAGTTGATCGTCTTTACGTCCTGTCCAAGGCAAGCCATTCTATCATTCTGTGAATCTTTGTATCAAGATTTTGCAAGATACTTTGTTCACCTTACAAGTGTTTGTGGAGAATCTTGTTTGTAGAACTACTGCAAGAAAACTTAAAAGGGTGATAGAGGAATCTGACTCAGTTTCCTAAGTTAAGCTCATTATGCCAGTGGGACAGATTCTGAGCTGAAAACTTCCCCTATGCTGAACTAATAGGTGGGAGTCCTGCTGTGTAACCCCTGCAGTGCTGGATTTGGGCCCAAGGGCACAGAACATCCTCAGTCAGCCTGTGACATCTCCTGATGCTTTGGTCAGGGAAGTAGGAACAGTTCCTGCTGGGGTGTTGCTGTAGTGATCCATCACTCCCATTTCTCAGCCAGGATTTGTGCACAGCTCTCTGGATAGTAATACTGATTTGTACCAACTGCTGTGTCTTTCATGTTGAACTATGTTCCCCTGAGGTTGTGATTTGAGCAAAATGACCTGATGGATTTGGATGAGTCTGGAATATTGTGATTGCTTTAATGTAACTTAAAGGTGAGCTGCTGCGAAAAGGGTGGTGCCCTTTCCTCCCTGTGTGGTTCTCTCCCATTTTCTGCATGTCCAGCTGCACAGGGAGTTGCATTCCAGAACTGATGTGGATAAAATGGACATGATTTCTGGAACAAGAAGTTAAGGATGGAGGAAACCATTCCTTTTAGTAGCAGCCTGTGTAAATTGAGTGTAAGTGTTCAACCTGAGTCTTGTAAAGCTTTATATGTTCTAGTCTGTGTCTGGAACTGGATCTGTATTTTAGAAGCAGGTAGCGTACTCTGCCAGTTTACTTCAGTCTTACAGAATTACTGGGTATGAATACATATTTACCTGTATGCATTATTAATTATATACACATATATATGATGTTTTAAAAATATGGGGTTTGTTTCAATATTGGGTGATATTGAAATTTACAAAGAGGGAGGGGAAGAAGAAAACCCCGATGGAGCATTGGAAGAGAACAATGAACCCATCCCATGAACCTATCCCTTGCCTTTGCTTTGGAGAGGAACGGGCAAAGGCAAGTGGTGCATGAAATGTTTTGGTGTCTGCAGGCCACTGCCAGCTCCTCTTTGCTGAGGCCCCTGGGAAAGGGTGTAACAAATGTGGAGGATAATTGATCTGCCCATGCATAGTAAATGTGTGAGCATTGTAGTAGGGTTGGCTGTGTTGTGCATTTAATCTGCCCATGCAAAATAAATCTGAGAAGCATTGTGTTACAGTCAACTGTGCTACACATTTACCATAATTCTGGTCACATGGGTGCCTTGCCTTACTCCTGAAATGATCAGAATAGTCCATGAGCTGGGAGGTAGATAGAACTTCCCTTCAGTGTTTTGTGACTTTAAAGAGCTTATTTTGTAAATCATTGCTATATGCAAAAGGCAAATAATGATTTCTGGCATTCATGGAACTTCTCAGCTTTGGGTTTTCCATACATTGAGCTTGGTTAATTTGTATGTAAAATTTCTGCTGACATAGCTGCACTGTTCAGAACTGTGAAAGGAATTGCAACCCAGTAGCTTATAGTTGATTAAAAGTAGTTTTGTCAAATACCAAACTAAAAAATCCTTCTGCTGTTAAGTTTTACTTTGTTTAGGAATCTCTTTTAACTTATACCCGTAACAAAACTCCTGCTAATATAAACTGTTTGTCAGGCTGAAGAGTTTCTCTGGTGTAAATGTAACCAAGTCCTCACTGTTGTTTCCGAGCTCTGATGAGATATCCCAGGCAGATTTATACACAGTGGCTAAAGTGAAGCCCTCCAGCTGCCCTCTTGGCCCTGTCCCTGGAGCTGCGGTGGCTGAGTGGAACCTCAGCCCACTTCAGAGCAGCAGAAATTCATAATCTGCCATATCAGTGCAAACTGGTATCAGCAACAACTTCCCTTAACAGACTGAGTGGTGAATTATCCCTGTAGAAGAGAGGATCTAAATCCCTCATGGCTGCTGTGCTCTGATGGGATCAGTGGACACTGCAATACCTGCCCGAGGCTCTAGAACCCCATTTGTCCATCATTTTGAGTTTGGGTTTGCTTCAACATGGTGTGTTTTCTTTTACCTTTCATCAAGGATAGTCACATCTCCAAAGCTGCTCTGTGACTCTGTGTTCATTCTTTTTCATTTTTTCTGTCCCTTCCACCTTCTTTCCCCAAAGTGACTTAACTAGCCAAATTGATTGAGTTGTTTTCTTGAATGGCATAACTATAAGAAAGGAGAATGTCAGAAAGTCAGATGTAATTTGTAATAATTTAATCCTGCCTGGAGCAAATGAAAACTGAATGTGTAAGATTGAATGGTAACAGCTCTATTTACTCTTTATGGTTAATAATTGGTGGAATTGTATTGCCAATAAATTATAAATATTCGGTTTTCTGTTATACAGTCTAATTCCAAAATCCTTAAAATTATTTATTTAATGGTTTTTAAAATTACATTTTACCTTCTAATTTTGCAAGTTGTTCTGTGTTGCTAAGTCTGTTACTTCAGCTAATCTGTTCACGAATGCTGATGAGCATTTAATTGTTGGCAGGCATCTGTGCACATGGTTTATCTGAGATTAGAAGCTGCAAGGAACAGAATTCCTGTTTGTCTGTCACACGCATACAGTTCATACATACGTTGCCATAATCTTCAGTACATGTTACAAGACTGTCATTGGTACAAAAATGTAATTTTTGTGCTTGGTAACTTACAGTATATGTGTGTACCTGGATTGTTTCTTGCTCTGTTTTGATCAGTGGATGCTCTGGCAAACAGCAAACCTTTTGTTCCATCAGAAATTTTAATGTAGGTGTGTTTGGCAGTGTTGGGTTGAACTCGATGGATAGAAGTTAGTCATGGGAATAATATAGTCCATAGCAGTATTCTAATTCACCTTTTTGAATCCTGCAGCTTGGCTGAAGAGGAAATAAAGGCAGAGCAGGAGGTGGTGGAGGGGATGGACATCTCCACTCGATCCAAAGGTGAGTAAGAGGAATATTTCACTTAGGTTCTACAACACAATTATTTGTGAACCAGGATAATGAAGTTTTGCCATCAGCCATGAGCTACTCTTGAGTGAAGACTCAAGATTCACTGTATTTTTTATAATGACTACTGTATGTTAAGAAGTGTTTTAATTTTTGCTTGGTTTTCATTGTATAGCAAATCTACACACACAAATATTTCAGTGTTATTTCAGGTTTATGAATAAGTAAGGCTAAATTTCTAAAAAACATCAACCTCTTGTATCACTTATCATGTCTTCCTTTAAAGTAGTACTTCTAGATTGGCAAGACAGGAAAAAATAGTAATAGTAGTAGCAGCAAAACTATTAAGGTAGTATTTCCTACAGTAATGAATTCTTTTTTTTCTAAGAATAAAGAATCACAGCAGCATTTCTGTTTCCACAGAAATTAGTCCCCTGAGCAGGATGTATTTTATGGACATTCATGACTGTCTGTCTCCTTTTGTACTTGCAACTGACTTTGCAGCTGAGTTTACTTGAAAGCCATTTCTCTAAAACAGCAGCAATAGTTACTGCCATCCTTGTAAAGTTCTGGCACATTCACAGTTATTCTTCACATTCCTACAGCAGGGCTCACAAGTCTGGTTAACTCTGAATGTGCAGGTAGGATTGTCTTGAAGGCATGGCACAGATCATCTACAGATTTTTTAATGAGGAAGCTTGGCTGGATAACATAGTTATAAAATTGGATTCAGGACTTACTAGTACAAAAGACAGTAAATTTCTTGTTTCAGTTCTCATGTTATGGTTAGGTGGGGTAGTACATGTGATCTGACACCTCAGAAGAGATGCACTTGCTCCTTTTGTCCTTACTCATTGTCTTTTTCTCCCTTCTCTCCTTCTGATCTTGTATGCCAGTCTCTACCACTGGACTGGTTTCAATATTTACTTCTTTCTGTATTTCATTTTTCTAAGCCAGCAGAAAGTAAATATTTTTGTTGCTTTAGTAATTGCTACTGACTAGAGTAAGCTCCCAGCTCTGCACTCCACGACTTATTTCCTTTTTGGTTCTTGTCATATCTCAGCCACGTGAACTTTCTAACCAACTTAAAAATGGAAACATTTTTCTGCTGTTGTAGTGACCAGTTTGTTTGTGAAAGAGTTTGATAATGTAAGAATTTGGTATAAGAGACAATAGGGGTTGTTAGATACATTTAGCTGCCCATGAAATCTCATCTTTATTTCTCCTTAGAAGCACTGGCTTGCTTACTAGTACTAATAAGAGTTTTGCATGCCTCAACTGACTAAACCATTACTTATGTCACTCTGACATAATTAATGTCTAAAAGACACTTAAAAATCTGGTATCTACTTATGTAGATGTTTATATTTTAGTTCTGGTGCTTTAATCAACCACAAACACATGTATGGGCCATGGAAAAAGTTTCCATTTCCTTGTCGTAGTTTCTAGTGCTGTCCTGACCTCAAGATATGCTGTTTGAAATGAATTAAGCCCACAGGTAATTTCCTGCTTTTTATTTGGTAGGGTTAAGATGAAGTTTCTTAGAACAGTGAGCTGATTTAATATCATGGTTATTGAAAAGGTCAGTCTGTCATGTCCCAGCCTTCTCACACAGCTTCCCTTGCATTGTGGGCTCTTAACAATTAGAACTGCTCAGTTCAGAGGGATTTAACCTGGCAGAAAGAGACTCAGGTTTTCATACCAGCACCGCTCTTAAGGACAAGAATAACAACCACCTACCCCAAGAACTTACGGGTTTATATTTTTTTCAGTGAAGAATGTGAGATATAAAAAAACTCTTTAGACTTACCTGTAAACCATTTCTCTTTGTTGTATACTCAACCTAATCTGTAAATAAGTGGTGGAACTTAATAATAGTTGAATATATAGTTTTTCACAGAAAATAAAAGGATGATAAATGTCTCCAGAACTGGCCACATTACAGGTCTGGTGCAATGGATTGTTCTGGTCTCCTGCTACTTGGATTGAAACAAGCTTCTCTGATAGTTCAGTGTAGTATTTCTGCAGCAGAGAAGTCACAAACCAGAATTTCAACACTGTTATTCTGCTCTGTGCAAGGCACAAAAAGTGCAGGAAGTTCTTAGCTGGTGAGATGGTGGCAGCAATGTCTCTGCTTGTAGCCATTAGCTTGTGCATGGTTTTGCTTTGTGTGTTTTGCAAAGGATATACATGAGGAAGTTGACCCCATCTAGACAAACCTGGAAGGGAGCACACAGCTCTTTGTGCTTTGTTTGTGTTTTTTTGATGTGTGAGAAGCCTGTGCAGGAGATCCATCGGTGGCACTGTATCACTTCAGACTTGACCTAGAGCAGCGGAAGCGCTGCAAGTCTGTAACCTGCTTGCCCAGCTATGGTTTGCACAACTCATGTGAGGCTAAGTCTAAAGAAAGTTGTAGGGAAATAAATTTAATTGCTTTAAAACCAATTAGCCTGATGCAGACCTCTTTATGAACATTCTTGTTTTGGTATAAGCAGTTTAATTGCTATGATTCAATTCCAGTTCAGTTTAAGCTGAACTAAACCATGCATTGTTTAACACGGGTCTTAACACAGCCTTTGAATTGGTCTAAGTAACGTGGTGGTTTCAAAGCAGCCTAAGCTGGTCAAACTGCTCAGTGCAGCAGTTTTATCCACTTCCTTCCATACCTAAGCTGGCAGGAAACTAACTGAACCATAAAACATGAACAGTTTTCTGCTAGCTCGGTGTGCTGAAACAGCTTGGTGGACTGCCAGAAGTGGTGTAAGAGAGAAGGCAGGAATACACCAGTTGGGTGCAGGAAGTGTGGAGCTTTGTTATCAAGCATTTAGACAGGTTAGGCTGGAATGAAACCAGAGCTTAAAACCATCACTGACACTTCTTACTTTATATTGTGATAGATAAAGCAAGTCTGTAGCTGGAGTTAGGACTATGGAGTCCTACATGTTCAGCTGCATTTCTCTACCCTTCTGCTCTTGCACAGTCAACTGTGTCAAGCAGCTGATCTAACAGAAAATTGATCATTTTTTGTATTACCTGATTTTGCCTGGATCATAAACTGATTAACCCTACTGTTACACACAAGTGTCTGTCTCCAAAAAGTTGTGGGGACAGATACCTGGTAAGGAGGGAAAGGGGGAAGAGGAGTAGAGTTACTCTAGCAGTTATAATTTACACCTGTTTATAAACTGTGCATGTGCAACCTTGTTAAAGACAAGGTTTTAAAACATGCTGCTCTCTTGAACAAGAAAGCATAAGGCATCTGAGAACAGGAAATGGGAAATGACAGCTTAAAGAGAATGCAAAGCATCCAGAAACATAAAATGGAGTGAACAGAGGATTGTTCTTTAGTGAAGGAGAGAGGCTGGGGATTAAATGATTATATTTTATCCTTTGAATATGATACATTGCCATGTCCAGCAGAAACACCTTGTTGTATTTCTATTCCAGACTACTTTTTAACCTTGTTTATTAAATATTTAAAGATGGGGCTTGGAAGGTCTCTGGATAATTGTTGAAGCATTTCCAGGTTATGGTTCCAGAGCAAATTCTGTCTTTGCTTATATGTGTTCTCTTTGGACAGAATGAACTCCCCACTGGATGTTTTCTTATTATTAACCTGGATGAATTTTTAAGGGTTTGTTTTTGTTTTTGTTTTTTTTTAATCCTTTCTGCTAGTTTAATTTACTTAGCTGCCAGCAGTAGCAAGGTGTGGTGGCAGATGGACTTCCATTTAGGTTTTCATGTATTTCAGCTGGTACTGGAACCATTGCCTGTGTAGTGCCCAGTCAAAAGGAGCTCTTTAACTCTCTTCTTGCCATCATCAGTCATGCATCTTTTACATTGCCTTTGCATCTGTGCTGACTCTTAGGACTTGGGGTGGAGATGTTGTTTTCTACCTGTTTTTCTCACTGAACTGGATTGCTGGGGAGTTGAGCAGATGTTGGACATTGCTGGGAGCAGCCTTGCCCCAGCAGGGACATCTGGTCATTAGATGGTCTTAGCGTGGCATAAAATCATATACTGAGGCCCTGCTGCTTAATGGGGGGAATTCTGACATTTACAGGTTTGGGGGTTTTTTCAGGTTTGTGTTAAAGACTTTGGTCTTGGGAGCTCCTCTCAGAGGTAGAATGTTCAGAAAGTATGAATATAAATACAGAAATAACTAATTAAATGGAATTCCCAGAATGCATGATATATTTTGTAACAGTTTCATAATAGTACATCTCTATCAGCTTTGTTTGTAGTGGTACCAAGTGTTGAATCACACAGAGATGAGATTCTTATTCCAGTGTGAAGCTGAGGCTCCTGCAGGGAGCAGAAGGGCAGCCCTGGGCTTTTGTCTTTAGTGCAGAGCCCTTGTTATCAGCAGTCCCACCATAGGAGATCCTTGGGACAGCAAGTCCCCCACAGCCAGGCTCCAGCTTATCCTTGGTTTTCAGCTCTTACCTTGCAAGTTGTTGGGAAGTGTTTCATTTTCTTTATCTTCTGAAGTCCTACAGTGAAGAAACAACCAACAGCATCTTTTTGTACTTGTGTAAAACTGCAAGGTGGCAGGAGTTCATCAGAATTTACACAACCACGTCTGGCCTCTGTTTTTTATTGCATTAAGCAACTGGATTGGGTTAATTTCATCGGTTGGAGTTTCTGGAATGTAAACAGGGTGATTAGTGGTTGATTGCAACTGCATCATGTTTCAAAATTCCAGCAGAAAATTAGAATTCCTCAAAGCTAACTGTAAGTTCCAGTAGATTTATCCATGATTTTATGAAGTTTTTAAGAGAATTGCCCTTGCTGAAGTATTGCAGGTAATGGATTTGAAAAATCAGGAATCTTTTAATAACCATTCAGGATAATAAATTTACTGGAAGGCTTCATAGTTCTGGAATTAATCTAAATTATTAGTTGAAACCTGTTTTATCAAATGGGGCAAGTTGGTATTGATACATTTTCTTGCAGATTTCTTCAATGATTACACTCCATGCCATTTAAAGTACAAGCATTCAGAGATTTTGAGAAGGAGTAAGGAGAGACATGACAGACTGGATGATTTTTTTCTTGTTCCTTCTAAAGGCATAGATACACATTTCTGTGGGGTAATGACAGCTTAAGCAATCTCCAGTGACTTTTTTTTCCTTGTACCTTCTCTCACACTGCCTTCTTATAGCTGTTTCTTAAATCCATTAAATGTTTTCAATGAATTTTTGTTCTGTTATGTTTTATTGAATTTAATTCCTCGATTTGGTTCACCAAATGTTGGCAGAACTGTTTGAGCCATAATAAAAGGCATAGCATGGCATTGGGGATTGAGGTTAACAGAAGTAGCCTTGGGCTGGCTCTGTTCAGGTGACAGACACATCTGGTGAGTGACTTACATGGAGCAACTGGTTCTGTTTCTACTTGGAAACGTTATTCAGAATTTGCATATTTAACCCACTTGCATTGAGATACAGAAAACCTGCCCAGATCACAGAAAACTCACTGGTGGTCTCAGTTTCTGGGACTCGGTTTCTGATGTTTCCTGGGAGGCTAAAATAATGCTTTCACTGAAAAAATACATTGCTGTTTCTGGCTCCTGGAGAACCAAAATGACTGCTAATCTTACTGTCTTTATCACAAATCATATTGAAAAGCTTTTTTAATTTCTTTTTTTTTTGCTGTTACTGTTTAAACAAATACGTTTCTTAGTTTCCCTCTTCTCTCTTTCTGAAAACTTCCAGAACAGAAAAGTTTTTAAATTAGAAAAATAACAAAAAAGGAGTATGGAGAGAAGGGCATAAGGAGCTGTCACTGTCAGTCTTTGGTACTGAGCAGTTTATGCTGTGTTCTTACAGTAAGGCATGTTGATGTTGCTTGTTTTCAAGAAGAATTCCATTTAAATATCACAGGAAAAGCAAGGGAAACAACATCCTACTTTTACAGGTTTTCTGAGTTGGCACCTGCTTCTATTGAGAAAAGCAAGACTTCTCAGTTGTCAGGAATCCCTGCTATGGAGTGTTTACAGTGCAGCACTTTGCAATACATAGAGTATAAAAATATTTGGTTGTGGTCTGTGTTCCATATGCTGCAGCCAGATAAGATCTCTGATATAAATAATACTCTTGGTTTTTTTTTTACAGTTTTTTTAAGCTAAACTATAGTAAGTCATTACCATAGTTATCTGCTTACAAAGTGCATTGCCATCACATAAAGTTGGACTCACAAAACAGTCATTAAATGTGAAATGAAATTGCTTTAGGCTTTAAGTATGCTTTAGTCTGTCCCCTGGGAGCAGTAGTTACCAATCCTTTAGTGACATGATGGCATACAGAAACAAAGATTTACGCTTCAGACGAAGCTCAGGTTAGCTTGTTCCCCAGGGAATGGTTTGCAAGAGCCCTCAGAGGTGCTTGTTGTCAACCTTGTCAACATCAAAGACCAATTAATACTAACCTAGTGATGTAAAACCAGGGAACTTTTAATTAGAGTTTAAAACGTTGTTTCAGGTGTCTGTTTTTTCACTTGAGCTGAAGCACATCTTTAAAATTGAGCTAAAAAGGCAAAATTACACAAAAAAAAAATCAAGAAATAGGTAGACTAAGGTTGCTTGGCAAAATGAATATTTTTAGTTTAATTGGTTTATCAATGAGCAGTTTGGTTCAGGTTGGCATGCTTGGTGTGTGACAGGAGTAGGAGCAGGGGGGTTGCAGGATCACATGCCAGGTGGTGACCAGCTGGCATGGTGAGATCCTGCCTAAGGTGAGACCATTCTTGCTCATTAAACACTTTTTGAAAAATATTTGTTTATCGTAGAAGAGATCACAGAAATTTTGGCTGTTCCCTTTTGGAGCAGAAACTTGAGTCTACCTCTTATTCATCTGTTCTAGTCACCAAGTTACTGCAGAGCTTAAATTTGGTCTCATTTGTTCTTTCCCTCCAGATTTGTTTCACTTTTTTCAAGTAACCCTACACTGGAGAAATTATTGAAAATTAAAAATTAGCTTTCCTCCTGACAAGTTGTTATAACAGGGATTAATTTCTTGATCTGATTCACAGCTCAGCTACAGGAATTTTGCTCACACAGGTAGGAGAGCCAGGGAGGGAGAAACAGCAGTTTGTGCTAAACAGGGTATTCCCATTGAAAGAAAGTCACACAAAATGTATTTTTTTAATCATAATTAGAATTGGAAATGATAGCTCAAACAATTTAAGAAGATGCTATCATCCTTTTGTTACTTGAACTGAATTAAAAGATTGTTCATATGATCAGATCCCTCATAGATTGGTAAATTGGCAACGTACTGTGGTAGTTAAAGACACTGGCCTATTCCACTAGCACAACTAAATCTGAAAAAATATTCCTGTGCATTGCTGTTTTCCTGTCTATTCCTTAATTTTTCCAGTTACATTGCCTCAAGAAAACCTCTGTGCATTTGAATAACTTGCCAGCTGAAAAAAAAAAAAAAAGGAAGTGTATTTCAGGTCAGTTTTTGTACGTTGCCTATGAGTCACCACTAGTTGATTTGAAAATCCCCAGTATAATCGGGCTTCTTGAACCAAGGAGGAAAATTACATCACTTTAAGTAGTTTTTTGAAATTACTTAGCCAAACATACATGTTTGTGAGACTGTTTCAGAAGATTGGTGTTGAATCAGCACCTTTTCTGCTGAATTGTAGCTTGGATTTGGCTTTGACTGAAGAGTCATTCAGTTCTGGTTTAGCTAATAACAGTTTAACACTTTTCCTGACCCTGAATCAGTTAGTTTAGGTTTAAAAAAAGAAAAACATGTAAAAGTGAAAAGCATCACATTATGGTGGCAGGAACTTTACAGCTGATTTTCATACTTAAAGCTGAGACAGCATGCAGTGTCACAGTCAGCTTCTTTGTAAACCCCACATCTGAGGCTGAGGAGCTGAAAGGAAACTGATGTGCTCCACTGGTGGCTGTTTTGTGTCTGGAAGTAAGAAACGAAAGCCAAAGGGCAGAAAACTCTACTGTCCATTTCCCCTCCTGCTTTTAATGTGTCTGCATAGGTACAATCTGGAAATAAAAGCTGAAGTCTCTTCAGGGAGTTACAGGGATGGCTTTATTTGCTGGTGAGAAACTTGGGCTCAGAGACCCCTTTGAGGATTTTGTTTGCAAATTACAATAAAGAAACAAAGACTTAAATGGGATGATAGGAAGACGAGAAAAGACATGGTATGGTGCTATTTTTTGTGGATCACTCTGAATGCAAACAGTTCCTATGCTGAATAAGTTCCATTCTACTTTAATGAAAAAAATAGCATTCAGAGCTTGTTTGGTTTTAGGTTTGATCATTTTGATTTAGCTGTGGGCTTTGGGTTAGCTGACACTGATGCTGCAGTTTCTTCCAGGATAGCTGGATTAGCACAGCTCTCTTGGGATATATGAAGCATATCCCAGCCCAAGGAGTTCTTCTGCCACCTTCTGTGCATAATCAGCTAAACTGACAAACCCTCTGAGCCTCCTGTCAGCACACTTGTACTGTGTTGCCATTTTTATTGTCATAATTGGTTAAGGAGGGGAGGAAGCAGGCACTGTATTTTTCACACACATAGGTGACATGGCAGCTCTTTGTATTGTCAAATGAATCTAAATTTTGGGCTAAATGGAGCAAGAGGCAGGTTTGCTTGAATCCAAAACAGCAAGAAACAGTAATGGCCTCAGACACATTGTATTGATTGATTCCAGGCAAGGCATGCCAGCAGATAACTGCTGCTAAATGCTGCCCATTAAGTGTGAAAGGGGAGGGGAGTGTGGGAAGGGAAAGAAGTCACATGTCTTAGTGTCAAAGCTCAAAACATGACAAGTTTTTGTTTATTTATTTAAACCAGCTTTACTACATTTTGCCAACATTTTATAACTTATGTCAACAGAAGAGTTTCTCTGAGAGCTGACACTGTATATCTGCAGGGCAGCACTGCTGAAGTCACTGTGCCTACAGAACTAGTGGCAAACACTTCCAGAATTGTTGAAATTCCAGATGTTGTTAGCCTGCTGTAGCTAAATGAGATTAGTAGAAGGCAGGATGGGCAAACACTCTTACATTTGTTTTTTCTCCTTCAGTTATATGTCCTGCCATCAGTATTTTCATGTGTTTTTTTCATATTTATTTATAGTTTCCCTAAATGTTATCTTGACACATGTTAACCAAGCTTTTGGTCAATCAAAAGTCACCATATAGCACCATATTTTCCATAGATTTGTGTAGAAGGTAGCCAAAACCACTGGGGTGTTTTATTTTTTTCTGTGCAGTTAAATATTTGGGGGATGGTTCAGTTGTTTCTCTTGTGATATTGTTGAATTCTGGTCCCTGTGGTTCTACCTATAATTTTGGTTTGTTGCATGCATTAGAAGCTTAAGGAAAAATTAGACTTGTTGACCCATCTTGGATGAAATTTCACTTGTATTTTGTCAGAATCATATCACTTTTCTATGATTGTCCTTTACAGCTGACTGTGTACTTGTCTCTTTTGAAAAATACCAGTAAGTTCTTTTTAATTGAGCTGAGCTGAATTATTGTTCTAAGAGAATCACTGAAATATTGTTCAAAGAGAATGAAATGCAAATGCTCTTATTTTAAAAAGATGAAATAAAAATCTTTGAAGAATATGACTGACATTGGAACATTTTTCATCAATTTGCAGTCTTTAACCATGTTGTTTGTATCTGTTACAGATCCTGGCTCTGCTGAACGCACAGCACAAAAACGGAAATTCCCCAGCCCTCCACATTCCTCCAATGGCCACTCACCTCAAGATGCATCAACAAGTCCTATAAAAAAGAAAAAGAAGCCTGGTCTATTGAACAGTAATAATAAAGAGCAGGTAAGAGAAGTCATGGTTTTACTATGCTAGAATATGAAACAGAAGAGGATGTAGAGACAGCTGATCAGGAGCTCAGTCTTCTTTAAGGAAGCTCCATTTTTGTACTCTTAAGGAGAGGGTATTTTTGAATGTGGTGGGGTAGGAGTTGGTATTATAATTTTGATTTGAATGCTCTTTGATTATTGTTTTATATCTGTTGAAAAAGACCACCTATGTCCTGCCTAGTGATTTCATAAAGGTAATAAGATGTATAACCAATAAATGCAATCCTGTTTGGAACAGAATCATTATGAATAACTACCATAGTGACTAATAACAATAACAAAACCAACAATTGCTGTTTTTTTATTAAAACCATTAACAGGAAATGTTTTGTAGTGTGATAACCTAGATTAAGAAAGGTCTCATAATGTCAGTGGAAGTTCCTCATCTGCTTGCAGTCCTTTCCTACTGCCTGTTAGTCAGCTCCATCCTTGGTACTCTGTATATTTCCTCCCCTTGCTTAAAGTTTCCAGGCACTGTACACTCCCACCAAACTAGTTAAATCAAAGGGGCACACTGACTTTTCAGTCTTTATGCTTGTAACCTTATTTTTATGGTCTTCTGAATGCTGAACTGATAGCATTTGTTGTCCTTAGAAGAACTTGACTCCACAAGACGGACAATTTCTGCTTCATCATATGGTGCACATGAAAGAATTATGTGAATTGTATTGAATAGCAAATGGTGTAAAGCATCTGCATCGTATTTGAGTAGATTACGTGAAAGCAGCCTTCAGCCTTACTGAAATTATTTCACACCTAATGTACTAATAACATGCCTGTGTATTTTTCAAAGTGCTTTTTTGTGTCATGGTTTTTTTTGCCAGTGTCATATAAACACAGGATTAAGTTCTGAGTGTTTAAATCACTTTCTCCTGGCATAAGAGCATCCACATTATCCTGGTACAATTGCACTGGTGAAGAAAGAAAACTAAATTCCTACTTACTGCAGTTGTCCTGGAACAAAGGCTGTGAATAAATCAGGCCTCAAAACTCAGTGTAAATAGTATTTTATTTCAGGATAATCAGGAGGTGTAACTGTATCACTTGGAGGTGCACTGGAGTCAGTTTGGCTTTTGCTGAGCTTCACTGCAGCCTGGGTTTTTTCCTTTACATCTTGGATATTT
>VZTR01021376.1:377364-417033 GCA_013400775.1 Chaetops frenatus | reverse complement strand
TTAATTTAAACTGAATATAAATAGTGATATTTTTCTCCTCAAAACAGCACTACAATACTGTTGTTTGTTTTCTTCAGTTTTCTGTGTCATTCTGCAGGTCTTAAATTCAATAAAGCCTTTAAAACAAGCTACCATGTAAGCTGTGCTTGAACTTTAACAACTGTAAAAATTTTAACTCTTAAAACATATTAATCTGGCTGGGACAAGTGTAAAGGTCCCTTGGTGCAGCTGAATAATTAATTTTCAGTCTTTTAGTTTTGTTCTTTGGGTCTCTNGTTGCTTCTACCTTGAAGATCTCTTATTCCTGTAAATAATTAGACCTCCTCCTTTGTAACTTTAGGTTTCTAGAAATACCATGGTTCAAAGTGGCATGCTGGTGCTTTCTGGGGACATTATTTTTGCCCCATTGACTGATTTTGTTCAGGATGCCTCAGAGGTACAGAACAGGTGTATGGTTGCCCTGTTCTGTGAATCATGGGTGTGTGACAGCTCGAGAGCCTCAGAAGTTGCAGATTTGTAACTGGTGTAGGACACTTGCAAAATGACCTGAGAATCAATCAAAATGGTTCTTCAGACTACAAGTGTTTGGATAATTGCAAGTGGAGTCATGAGCAAGTGGTTTTACATCAAACAAAAAAGTCACATTAAATGAGCTGACTAAAATCTCAAGGCTGTTTCCCTCCTCAGCAAACTACCCCTATAATGAATACCAGAGAACTTGAGTTCCCTTGTCATTAATAAATAGGAAGTAGTTTTCCAATAAATGTTAGCAGCTCTTTGAAGCTGCTATAACAAACTTTCGCTATCTATGGACCCATTTAAGCCATCCCAGGCTCTTCACTTGTGTTTTGGCATCTGCTGTGTCATCTTTGAGCTGTCAGGCTCAAAGGGAAGAGCAGTTCATGCAAGTTACAAAGTTAAAATTGTTTTCTAGCAGTGGAGATGTGAGTCTTAAATTGTGATGTGCATTTAGATGGTGAATGAAATCTCTCCTGTAGCGGATGTGGCTGCTCAGGATTGAATTTGCTCCTTTGTCACCCTTCTCTGCAGTTTGCCTTCTTAATCAAAACCAGCATTGGCTTGCTTTGTGGTGCAAAGCTATAAACTGCTGCAAACTAGCACAGATTTGCATGGTGTTCAGCTCGTTTCAGGACTAACTTCTTCAGTTGTCCCAGGTTTAGCCACCACTAAATATCTCAGCATTTAGCTTGCACGGCCCCATGAAATTCTGAGTTTAGAGGGCCTAATAGCTTCTATAGCAATACTTCTTTCTTGAAGCTGAAAGCGTTTGCTGGCTCTTGTTGGATTGCATGTCTTGCACTCAGTGCCCACACTTGCCACAGAAAATTTATTTCTGGTCTTGAGTGCAAATTGTCATTTGATATCTGAATAAGCAGTAAACTTCTTTATGAATGATTTTGTGCAATGACTAAGATATTGTGCTTGCATAAATGTTAATCAAACTCTGTAAATTGCTGTTTGCTTATATATTATGAATATTTTGATTTGAAAAAATGCAAATTTGTTTTGAAACCAAACCTGTTTTTCTTGCCTACATTTCAGTCAGAACTAAGACATGGTCCGTTTTACTATATGAAGCAGCCACTCACCACAGACCCTGTTGATGTTGTACCACAGGATGGACGGAATGATTTCTATTGCTGGGTTTGTCATCGGGAAGGCCAAGTCCTCTGCTGTGAACTCTGTCCTCGGGTTTATCATGCTAAGTGTCTGAAACTGACAGCCGAACCAGAGGGGGATTGGTTTTGCCCAGAATGTGAGGTTAGTTTGATATAAGGAGCAGATTTCTTTCTGGTTTTGATTTAAGCAGCTTTTTCTGTGTTCTGAAATGTTTCTGGTTTATTCCTACGTCACTTCTTGGTCAAGGTACGAGAAAAATTTGTACAGAAGAGAAGGCATCCATGGCTCTGCTTCAACACTTTTTCTCTGTGTGTTACCTGGGTTGTGTTTGTCTTCTCACCATGAGTCTTCAACTTCCTTTGTGTCTCCAGCTCTAGAGAAGCACCATTTCAAAGAGTGATCTCTTCATCAGGCACCAGTAATTCTGAAATCATTCTGCAGGTTTCACTAGTTAAATTGTGCTTCTTCTGGTGGGCTGATAAGCTTTTCAACAGTGCAGAAAAAAAAGCGCTGTAGGGTCTACATAAACATGTGGGTATTTTGTTACTGCTTTTTCTGTGGGGTGAGGAAGAATTTAATCATTCCTCCCCAATGCTTTCTGGGGAGAGAATACTTAGCATCCAAGTAGCTGTAATGAAAGCAAATTGGTTTATGGCATGTTTTCCTCTGATTACTTACTGTATTAGAGCCCAGGAGACCTTCTTACTCTCTCACATAACTCTGAACCCACACTGTATTTGGGAATTTCATGTGTTCACTTATTCACTTCACGTGATCTTGAAGATGCTGGATAATTCTCTGGTCTTTTCCTTTTTTCCTTTTTTTCTTCTTTTCTGATAACATACCCAGGCCAAAACACAGGTAAAACAGGTTTCTGAAGTAGTTATACTGCATTATCAGAAATGGTTTTTTTTTTCTTATAAAATAGCTATTATCTTTCAGTTGAATGCTAGAATGTTTAAGTGGAGAAGGATTTATCTAGAAATGTTTGCTGACAAAGTATTTTTTTAATCTGAACTTTTAGAAAATCACAGTTGCAGAATGCATAGAAACACAGAGTAAAGCAATGACAATGCTCACCATCGAACAGCTATCATATCTACTGAAGTTTGCACTACAGAAAATGAAACAGCCAGGGGTAAGGAAATTTTTGTTGTTTTTCTTTAAATATTTGGGTCACGTGTTTGTCATAATCTGGGTTTGCTTCCTTTAGTGGAAGGTGAATGTAGTTTACTTTATCAGATTGTCTGTGACAGCTTCTGTTCTATCTGCCACCTGTCTAGCACAGACAGATTAGTTTAGGTTGTACAGACTGTTTTGGAGTGCATTTAAAATGTAGTTTCGTGATGTAACTTCTGGCTGTATTTTTCAGTAGGTGTAATGAAAGTACCATGTGGTTTTCCCGTGGAATGTGGTGGTTTCTTACTCTCTGAAAGTGGATGGTCCTGTCTTGGAGATAAAAGGGGAATGGGGGGACATGATCTCTTCCCAATATATTTATATGGACAGGACCCCTAGGCACTGACACTGTTACATTATTGATTATATGTGTTGAACATGTAGCTTCTATCTGCTATTAGCCATAGTTCTTACCACAGAAGTTAGTTGTATCACATACCTTTAAAATGCCGAGGAAATTCCCTTCAGTGTGGCTGAAACCTGTGCCTTTGTGGGTTGTAAATCACAGCAGTACCTTTTACAGGTCCCACCAATTTTTGCAATTCATCACATCCAACATATGAAAAATCAGTTAAATGAGACCTTTTAGTTCCTGTTGTTACCTCACAAGGTTTTATAATTACCTTTAAAGAATTTTGTCTGATAACACAGCTGGAAGTAGTATTAGAGAATGAGTGACTATTGTGTCCTTGATGAAACTGTTCAGTGTTAGTAACCAGTGTGGTTATTTTTTCCCCTAACAGACAGAGCCATTTCAAAAGCCAGTTTCACTGGATCAACACCCAGATTATGCAGAATATATCTTTCATCCAATGGACCTTTGTACATTAGAGAAGGTTTGTATGAAGCTAACAGAGAAAGGCTCCTTGAGTTTGATTGCTATCTGTAATATTTCTAAAATGTTTGATGGCAGATGGAGAGAAGTTGCTTGGTATTATTTTGATGGGTGAAGTGGTTTCTTGGTTATTCTAAAAGTCAGTTCATTTACAGCTTAAAAACAATCATATGTTAACAGAACTTCACTCTTTTGTCTGAGCCAGTAACAAATGCTCAGGAAAAATAGCGTGAAGAAGACAAGCTTGCACTGCTGACTTCCACCTATTAAATTAGTATGATTCCATGAATGATCTCCAGGAGAGACTTCTTAAAGCAAGATTCTCACTTGATCATTATGTTTGTAAGCTATTTATGGATCATTGGTTCATTAAGTAGGGACCATTTGATGTGTATCCAGGGGTCATTCCAGACTCATTTTACTGATCATTCAACAAATACTGTAATCTCCACTGCACCTGAGGCGTAGAAGAAAAAAGAAACAGTCAAGAGGTGGATAATGGAACTTTCATTCTCAGTTCAATGGTAATTTTGAAAGTGCATATAATGAAGAAATTTTCCATTCTCCATTGCTTAATGAAGAGTGAAGCATTGCAGAGCTTTGTTCTGTCAGGACCTGGTTTCATTCTCTGTGTCCTTACAGTGGAGGCCGATGTCTTTATGGTATAAAGTGTAACAAAACCATGGGAATGATTTTATTCAATCAAATTGCTTTACCCACTGGCTAGACTGTAATATCGAACATATTGACTAATGTACTATGACCGGTATTATTTCTGGGTCTTGTAAAAATTAAAGATGAAAACTGCTGTGTGATAATACATCAGTAGAAGAAACCAAGGACTGTTTTCTGCAGAAACATTGTGTTCCTAACACTGTGTTAGGAAACACATTTTTTTGAAATGTTGAAGATATCGATCTAAATAATTCACTATTTATATTTAATTTAGACAGTTCATACATTTTCAGGGCAGTCAAAAGGGACATTGAATTTGATTCTTAAGCATTTAGAATCACAAGTCTTGCAGTAAGTAAATATCATAGAATCAGACTGATTTGGGTTGGAAGAGACTTTAAAGCTCATCACGTTCCAACCCCCAGCTGTGGGCAGGGACCCCTTCCACAGGATCAGGTTGCTCAGAGCTCCGTCTAGCCTGGCCTTGAACACTTCCACAGGTCAGTTTTATTTATTGTATGACTTGATAGGACACAATATTCAGGAAAAAGCTGTCACTTTTTTCTAATTTCTGTTCCCTGATAAATTTTTAATTTATTCTTTACAGAATGTTAAAAAGAAAATGTACGGTTGCACTGAAGCATTTTTGGCTGATGCCAAATGGATTTTGCACAACTGCATTATTTACAATGGGGGTAGGTATTAGTGTGTACTTACATCCTGAAATACGAAACTTTGACACAGTTAAAATCATGGAGCAATTTGTAGACTTCTACACTGAAAGTGTCTTCCTGTTAGTGACCACAGTGACTAAAAACAACAGATTTTTTTTTTTTAACAACTGGCATAAAAAGAACCTGTAGAGCCAAATACAGCCTGTGCTGTCACTTGCTCATTCCACCTTAGAGAAAACATTTCAGATAAGATGGAATCATGGAGTAGTTTGGGTGCATAGGATCATTGAATGGTTTGGGCCTTGGATGACCTGGTCCAACCCACATCATTTTGTTCCAACCCCCAAATTGCTTTACTCCTTTGCATCGTGCAGCACTTAATTGAGACGTGATTGAGATCATACAGCACATGCCTCATTGGAAGAGTGTGTTAGTGGTGGGAAGGCTGCAAGAGGCTACAAAAAGGAGCATTTAAAGATTATTAAATGTTACATTGAGAAGACAAGCGCTGATGTTCTACTTTTGCAAGCATGTAGTTCATGCATATGTTTTTACGTAGTTTTTTTAGATGTTCTCTTGTATTTTTATAGATGACTTTTATATCTGAAAACTGTTGATTTTACCATAGTTCTAGCATAATAGTTATCTTGGTTAAAGCATTTTATTGTTTCCTCAGGAAATCACAAATTGACACAAACAGCAAAAGTCATCATCAAAATCTGTGAGCATGAGGTATGAATGCCCCAATTAAATAGATTGTTCTGTATGTTTAGTGTTCCATTCATGTATTTGTGAGTACCATAATATATGTTTTCTAAGGTGTGTATTGCAGATTTATAATTTTTGTAGGCTTCTTTATGTTTAGGTATTCATATCCATGGCCTACAGAATGGTATTTGACAGGGGCATTGCTCATGTATCTTGCACTAGGATATTCCCTAGTTATAATTAAGACTTGTTGGGAGGGGAGGGAAGAGAAGAAAGTGGATATATGGATTCTGCTCAAAGGCATCTGTCTTGTTACTGGATATTTGAAGCTGGAAGAAGAGACCAACATCTTCTGATGTTTAGATGCATTTTTTGGTGGTTATTTTACTGTAACAATATGATTTTCCTCTGAATAAATGCAAATGCTCACACTTTGGACTCTGTTTAATCTCTCCAATAACTTTGCTTTCTCTTTTCAGATGAATGAAATTGAAGTGTGTCCGGAATGTTATTTAGCTGCTTGCCAAAAACGTGAAAATTGGTTTTGTGAGCCTTGTGTAAGTTAAGAATTATGGTAGTCTAGCTACTACATTAAACT
This sequence comes from Chaetops frenatus, assembly GCA_013400775.1. Taxonomy (NCBI): domain Eukaryota; kingdom Metazoa; phylum Chordata; class Aves; order Passeriformes; family Picathartidae; genus Chaetops; species Chaetops frenatus. Next base: position 410,723 of record VZTR01021376.1, on the reverse strand, counting down.
AGCAGTTCTCATTTGACTGTTATCCCCTCTTTGCTCTAAGCCTGTGATGGTTGCTGAGTCAAGAAAAGCTGCTGTATTTTACCAAGCAGCTTGTGCTGGCTTATCATCCTTGTGGAGTCAGACTGTCTCAAGATCCTTAGCTGTAGGATTGCAGGTTTTCACAAAAGGGTTGGTCCTGTCAGAAATAATTGTAAAAGGTGTCAGCAACCAGTTCCCAAGTTCTCTGTCCTCAAATATAAAATAACTGCCTTGTGCTGTTTCTGCTTACATGTGGTTCTTTCAGTGCTTGGAGAATTTCTGAAATATGAACATCTCTTTCTGCTGATGCACATCAGTTTAGATTTAAATTTTTTTTTTCATGACCTACTGATAGGTTATCTGTTTTCTGTTTAATACTGAACGAAATTTGGGAAGACTCCTTAAGATTCTTAAGCAGAAGTGTATAATCCATCAAGTTCTTTCTTTGGTTGTCCTGGTTTTGGCTGGGATAAGAGTTCCTTGTCTTCTTAGTAGCTGGTACAGTGCAGTGTTTTTGACTCAGTATGAGAATAGTGTAGATGACACACTGGTGTTTTGGTTGTTGCTAAGTAGTGCTTACCCTAAGTCGAGAACTTTTTAGTGTCTGATGATCTGCCAAGACACAAGCCTAAGTGAAAATTAAAGTGTTTTGAAGATTGGCTCTAGCCTAACTTATGTTATGCTACATATTTGGAGGGGACTAATCAAAAAGAAATGAATAAAAAAGTGCAATTACAATAAGTTTAATCAAGATATATAAGGTTTTATGTTTCAGGAGTTTTTTAAATCTAATTTTAGCATTTTGTCCTCTAAGGGTTTGTTATGTTTTTAGTAAAATGGAATCTTGTATTTGGCAAGTGCCTTGTGCCTGTTGGGTATTTATTGAATCTAACTAATACATACAATTTAAAAAAAATAATTGATTATCAGATTTGAAGGTAGTACTGCTTACATTTTCTTACTGTGTATTTTGCCTCTTCCTCTAGAGCAATCCCCACCCTTTGGTCTGGGCTAAACTCAAAGGCTTTCCATTCTGGCCTGCTAAAGCACTGAGGGATAAAGATGGGCAAGTTGATGCCCGTTTCTTTGGCCAACACGACAGGTGGGAGTTGAACCAAAGGATGTCTTTGGCTGTACTTAAAAAATTTGTGTCCTAATTTTGTGTGCTTACAAGGTTTTGGATCCTGACTGTGTAATGCTGTAGCAAATACAGTTTTAGTTCCATACATGATGTCTGTAGAATGTGAGCTGTGTTTGTGAAATGACTAAATATATAATCTGGTGAGTATGCAGCTTAACTCCTGTGTCTGGTGTTGTGCTTGGGAGGACTGTAGTTCTTAAAGGTGGAAGAAACCAGTGAAGTCATTTATGACTTCTAAACAGTATGGGAATAAACATACACCTGTAGGTTTAAAAAATATAGAAATATAACCAGTGTTGAAAATGTCAGTTTTGCTCTGAAGGGATTTTTCTGTACCTGTCAATCCTCTGCTTAGATGGACATAGCCATGATGAATACAAGTTGATTTATCATGAATTGAAAATACAAATCTGTAATAACATTTGCTGTAAAAAGCCTGACTATGTAGGGCTATGGAATAATTAAGTCAAAGTTCCTGGTATCTTGGGAGGCAGTTTCAGGGCCTGTTTCATTTCATGATAAATAAAATCTGTCCAACACTTGCTGATAGAAATTTTCCTGGCACTAAGGAGTTTGGCCAGCCTGGCATGGGGTGTAAAAGGTTTCTAAGAAGGTGCTTGTGAAATATTCATTTCCTTACCTGCTTTTCACATTTTTGTGCTACAACTGATAGATAGACTCTTTAGCAATGGTTGTCTTGCAGTTACATAGACTGTTACAGTTAGGAATATTTTGTCATATTTGACCATTGTTAAGTCATGTTTTGTTGCTACTGGATGAAGTAAAATAAGCTAGTGATAGTCCAAGCCATGCAATTTGTTTACTTAGCAAAACTAAGCACTGATATATTAAAAGAATGTAATGATGGTTCTTTAAAATGATCTGAGCTATTCATATTGTTATGATGAAGCAAAAATAAATTAGTATGTGCATAAAAGTTGGCAATGTCAATTGACAGTATGAAATGTAGTTATTTTATTTTTTATTTCTCTGTTTTATTTATAGGGCCTGGGTTCCAATAAATAATTGCTACCTCATGTCTAAAGAAATTCCTTTTTCTGTGAAAAAGACTAAAAGCATCTTCAATAGTGCAATGCAAGAAATGGAGGTTTATGTTGATAACATTCGTAGAAAATTTGGAGTATTTAATTATGCACCTTTCCGGACACCATATACTCCCAACAATCAATACCAAATGTTGTTAGACCCTGCAAACCCAGCTGCTGGAACTGCTAAGACAGACAAACAAGAGAAAATAAAACTGAATTTTGATATGACAGCATCACCCAAGATTCTGATGAGCAAGTCGATGCTGAGCAGTAGCACAGGTCGCAGGATTTCACTGACAGATATGCCACGGTCACCCATGAGTACCAACTCATCAGTTCACACTGGCTCTGATGTTGAACAGGATGCAGAGAAAAAAGCAACTTCCAGTCATTTTAGTGCCAGTGAAGAATCCATGGACTTCAGTGAGAAAAATACAGGTAAAAAAAAAAAGGGAGGTACAGGACTTTGGAAATGGACTAGCTTTATTCCATGTGCTTTTTAAAGACAGGCTGGATTATGACTTGGTTTATGAATAAATTTTAGCAAAAAAGACGCATTTAACTTTCAGTATCACAGAGAAGCAACAACAGTTCTTTTTGTCACAGTGAGAAGGAATGAATAATCTTGAAAAGTGACTAGAGCCCTTCAATTTGAATAGCAGAAAATAGTTGTAACTATCAGAATGAATGGAGAGTGGAAATAAATAAATAAAGAATTAGAATTGTCCTGATTAGGTGTTCTGGTTTTAAATCTATCTTTATTAATTTTGTACTTTTTCAGCTTCTCCAGCACCAACAAGAACAGGTCAAGCAGGGAGCTTGTCAGGCAGCCCCAAACCTTTCTCTCCTCAAGCATCAACACCAATTTCTGCTAAGCAAGAAAGAACATCCACTCCAGGAAGCATTCTGAATCTTAACCTTGGTTAGTCTTGACATTTGAAAACCTAATATTCTTACAATTGAACAAATTATGGTGGTGTCAGTGCAGCATAATATGAACAAATGTGCTTATATATGGTTTTAAATGAACAAAGGTCTTTAAATGAGGTACATGTGTAATTATTGTTTTATCAGATTTGCTGGTTTTTTTATCTTGTAAAAGAAAGTTTCTGTTATTGTTTCTTGTTGATGAAAGGAAGTAGTTAAAAGATAATTTTTTTTCTTAGCTGAACTGTACAAATGAATGTTTCTAAACAGTAGGTAAGTTTCTGAAGGTTGTAATTACATGAACATTGCTGCTCTTCAACACTTAGCCTCTCGCAAGTGAATTTCTGGCAAGGTTTTCTTGTGATCTTTAGGATTTAGGATTTACTAGGGCTTCTCTCTTCACATCACCTCTTCACTGACCATCCCTCTCTAGTGAGATAGATGGATGAAAGGAATTAGCAGAATTCTTGAAGTCTTGAAACTCCCTAGAAGTAAATTTTGGGATTGTGGAATTTTAAAAGATGGAGTAGGTAAGTACTAAATTGGTAAAACAGTTCTGCAAGCCAAACAGATGTAAATCAGTTTCCTTAATGACACTTTGTTCCTCTGAGCATTCTGATTCAGTTCTGGCTGCTTTTTACCTCCGTGTGATATTACACAGAGAACCAGGATTTTGCCCCTTGGTCTTTCAGGAAGGTTTAATTTCAAGTAATGAATTCATGTCTTCAGTGCCTTACAGATATTCTGATTCTGGATACAAGCTCACAAGTTTGTTTTTCAGTGAATCATGCTATTTGTGTGGACGTAATTGTAGAATTAATTTCTTCTGTTGCAGTGTAACTGTTTGTCAGCTTATCTGAGGTGACAGTGCATTTAGAAAAACATTAAGAAATACTTAGTTCTGCAGTTGTAGTGCTGCCACAGATGGGAAACATCAGCTGGAGCATAGAACACTTTGAATAAATAGCATAGATTGGAAAATCCGATGTTACGGTCCATGAGTGATACCATGAAAGAAGTGCTTGTATGCTCTCAAGTAGAATATCCAGGGCTTTTTTCAGGTTTAGGGGAATTTCCTTTGTTAAATATACTTTTTTTTGGTCATGAGAGTGAAAATAACAACCCTTCTCCATTTAGCGGTGTCAGCTGTGCCAGACATGGATTCTTCTGTGGGTGTTATAATTTTTCCAGTATAACTCATTGTGTCTCATAGTCATACGTGACAGGCTTTCTCTCTGCAAAAACAAAAGTGAGAGTCCAGAAAACAAAGACACTTTGTATCTTTAGCAGAATGCTAGGAGGGCTTTGTGATCTGCGGTTCAGCAAAAAGGAAGGAGAAATAACAGAAATGAATCATCTGTTGCTACTGGCAGACTTGCTAATTTGAAAGATGGAGGTGTGAATGAGCAAGATATACAGGGATTTGGGGGGAAGAAAAATGTGTCTCTCATAGTATAGGACCTGCCCTTGGATAACAGAGGTACAATAAGAATGTACCTTGGTATGAAATTTAAACTTGCAAAGAATGTCTGGTCAGAGGAATGACTGGTTCAGCCCCTTGTATTTATTTCACATTTCTCTAAGTTGTACATCAACAGAAAANTATATATTAAAATAAGGCAACACTTTGTCATATTTAACTGCTCTAGAATGAAACTTGAAAATAAAGCACAAATGCACCTTGTGCCAGTGTTACCTTTGCCATGGCCTCTGGTCATTCTCAGTTTACGGCATTGGCTCTTTTGATCCTACCATGAGCCAGGTGAAGGGGCTAAATCTGCCAAACATACTTTTCTTCATTCTTTCTCCTCCTTCATGGATCCTGCCTCCTCCCCAAACTCCAGCTGATTCAGTGCCCTGACCACTGATGGAATGTCAGTACTCCTAGCAAAGGGTAAAGGACAGGACTGTGCTACACAAATACAACCTCTGAAATGGGAAAATTGAAGCAAAAATGTGAAACTTGGATGCTAAGACAGTTTTGGCCTTAGTACTGTAGTGTGTACTCTCTGCAGACAGATGTGTGCATTTCAGAGTGAAAATTCTATACATGTAGCTGAAAACTCAAGATTTTGCTAATGTATATTGAAAGTGTATTATTATCAGTAATATATACTGATAGTGTATTATTCTGTTTTGAACTTACTAATCTATCCAGTGAAATAACCCACATTTTTATATGTATTCTCATGATCTAACTTTTGGATTTTAAATGATGACTTTAAAGGCTTTTATTTCTATTTAATTTTCTCTGTGAAGGTAGTACACCATTGTCGTAAATAACAGCAGTAGTTTGGTAGAGGTGCTGTCAGACAGCTTTACAAAACTGAATGTGGATTTCTTGATAAATTCACATTGATGGAGAAAATGTGTCCATAACTGATGCATGTGTTTCATGTGTGAAGAGAGGAAGAATCCATTTTTTGTAGTAAAGTCATTTTAGAGTTGTTATTATTTAGCCCATAATTGTAAAACAAAAAAGAAAAAACGCAGTATGTTCCAGATTGTCTGCATTGCTCTTTGGTAAAACATGTTTTATCTGGATGGTGATCTCGGTTTTTTTTGTAGAATCCTTTTCTTAGTTTCTGTTTCTTTTTGCAGATCGTAGCAAAGCCGAGATGGATCTGAAGGAGCTGAGCGAGTCGGTGCAGCAGCAGAGCACCCCAGTGCAGCTCATCTCTCCCAAGCGCCAGATCCGCAGCAGGTTCCAGCTCAACCTGGACAAGACCATCGAGAGCTGCAAAGCACAACTGGGTGAGTGTCCCTCAACACAGAGGACATCAGAATGATACACTTAAATTGGAGGTTAAATAAGCTTTTCAAGTAGTAGAAACATAAATATGTTATGTTTTCAAACAACAGTAGAGGATGTTCGAACTCTTTCAGGCAAGAAGAATGCACTGAACTAGTTTGCTTTAAAACACAGTGAGACCTGATGCTTCAAATTTTTTTCAAAAAGCTTTCATCTTTTAACCTGTTTCTGTACCATTCTAATGTAGATAATATGAGAGGATTATAGTCTTATTTGCTTTGCATGTTGAAAAATTGGAGAGTTCTGCCTAAATTCTGTCACTTGCACAAATTAAAATGAATGTAAGTAGCTAACTAGAATCAAGTGAATACTGTTGCTGATTTTTAGGGTGGCTTCCTGTGGATAAAAATAATTCATTTTTGCATTTGCCAGCATTGGGTCCCAAGTTGAACTAAAGAGATTGCAGGTAGTGAGAAAAAACAGTGAAAGGAGAGCCACTGAATGAAATAAAAATATTAATTGGAGTACATAGAAGTTCATTCTTATACATTGTGGTGCTGGGATAGGGCACCAAACTTTGTAGCTTAAGGACTGACAGTTACATAATGGTATGTGTACACTTTGTTCAGTATATAGAGTGTTTTCCTGGTAATATCAGTCAGTGTGATGTCAGCATGGAATGTACTTTCCTTCCCACAATTAGGAATAAATGAAATATCTGAAGCTGTTTATACTGCAGTAGAACACAGTGACTCTGAAGATTCTGAAAAATCCGATACCAGTGACAGCGAATATAGCGATGAGGATCAGAAATCAAAGAATGATCAAGAGGATGGTGAGGACAAGGAAGGTGCAAGAAGTGACAAAGAATCATTGAGCTTGAAAAAAAAACCTAAGCCTCCAGCACAGAATGAAGACAAGGAGGAACTTAAAAGCACAAGTCCAGAAATGGAGAAAACGGAAGAACCGGTCAAGGAAAAGGCTGTTTCAGATACTGAAAAAGAATTTTCAGAAAAGGGAAAGAGTTTACAGCATCCTGCAAAAGAAAAGCTGAAAGGTAAAGATGAAACAGACTCTCCAACTGTGCATCTAGGACTGGACTCTGATTCTGAGAGTGAACTTGTCATCGATCTAGGAGATGATCATTGTGCTCGTGAAGGAAGGAAAAACAAGAAAGAATCTAAAGAACCTTCTCCTAAACAAGATGGTAGGATGAAATTGTTTCCTTTTCTTTCCCTTCTGTTCTGTAGGGCTGTTACCAAAGGTAGAATTGCTACCTTTATTGTTTGCATTAAGAGAAAAATATCGGTATTAAAACAATTTCTAGGAGTGATTGGTCATCCTTTGTGACTATGAAAAAAGTTTTCAGTGCCCACTGTAGTTTCTGGTTTAAACAAAATTTGTTTTACTGCTTCATTTCAGCAGTTTAGAACTATGAATATCCATAATTTTTGCTCTATGACAAACGTAGAGTTTATTTTGCAATTGTTACCACTTTCAATTGAATCTTTACATTTCCATTGAACTTCCAACATTTCAGGTACAGAAAAAATTAAAACTTACCAAACATAGAAATTGCATAAGAACCCATTCAAATCAATGTAAATACACTCAGTAATAATCAAAAAACAACTAAATCACTTGTTGTCTCTGAGATATTGTTTCTGTGTTGCTAAAAGAGGAAAGCAATCTCAATTAATGAGTAATGTGCTTTTGCTAAGCTTGTTTTGCATGTTAGTCTTTTGAAAACTAGAAAACCAGATTTAAATGGTTAGATAGAAAAATATTTTACTTTTCATATAACTTTAATCTTCTTGTTGATATTTTATAGCATGTTGGCTCAATCATTTTATTTAAAATAGTGTTTTCATTCCATCAACTAAGCATACTTTAGAAGACCACTTAATGCTCCTGAATTTTGAATCTGAAAACAGAATTTAGTGCATAAATGTTACCATGAGGTAATCAAGAAATAGGCTTATAAAATAAGAAAATTTTAAGTTTTGGGATATTTTTTTTTTTTAATTTACTAAGCAAGGCAGAATTGAATTTCAGAACCACTGATTCATGTGGCCTAAACCACTGATGGTTGAAGGTTGAAAAAAGAAGGAATCCTAAAATTTTACTTTGATAGAGAGGCAGAGAAATAATACATATTCTGGGTGAAATTAAAAGGGAATTTNATGCTGTCCACGGTTGCAAGACTCTTCCTTTACCTTTGTCTACCAAGATATTAAAATGCCTTGGTCCAGAAGAGAGATCTGATGCATGGAAACATGAAGGTCTTTGTCCCTTTCCAGAACCCTGTCAGTGCAGCAGCCTTCTCTTTCAGCCAAGTTTTTCCTGCTGCAGGTTTGAAAGAATCATCCAGTTCCTAAATTGGTATGTGTGGAACAGTCAGCTATAAATTCTGGATGATTTTCCAATAAACACAGCTATCTTAAATACACTGTATATTTCACAAAATCATCAAGGTTGAAAGAACCTTCAAGATCCTTTAGTCCAACCATGCACCAGCATCACCATAACCACATCCCCAAGTGCCACATCCAGGTGCTCCTCACAGGATGTGTTTTCTAGATCCTTCCCAGTTCCCTTGCCCTTCTCTGGATTTGTTCCAGCACTTTGCTCTCTGTTTTTGAAGAACTCAGAACTGAACACAGTACTTGAGGTGTGGCCCCACCAGTGCCCAGTATTGCAGGACTTCCCTGGCCCTGTTGCTGATACAAGCCAGGATGCCATGGCCTTCTTGGTCACCTGGGCACGCTGCTGGCTCATCTCCTGCACCCCCATGTCCATTTCTGCTGAGCAGCTTTCAAGCCCCTCTGCCTCTGTAGTGCTGCAGGGGGTAGTTGTGACCCAAGGGCAGGGCCCTGCACTTGGCTTTAATGAACCTGATTAAATTATCCCAGCCCATTAATTGAATCTATTAAGATCTTTGCAGAGCTTTCCTGCCCTTGATCACTCCTGTCCAACTTGGTGTCATCTGCATTTGGCTGTGAATGTCAGTTCACTGTTGTTTAGAAAGTTTTTAGTGTTCCTTCAGTTACTGCTCAGACATAAATCTGAAAGAAATGGGGATGAGAGGTGGAATTGGTAAGGCAAAAACATCCTAACAAGTGCTAACCTCTCATGTATCTTTTGAATGAGGTCAGACTAGCTTTTCTTGGTTTTGTACTTTCTGCTTTGCTTAGTTACTGATGCATCTGAACTGCCACCAATTTCAAATAGACTGAAATGACTTGATTGGTAGAAGATTGATTACTTTGAGGAAAATAATTCAAAGCAGACTGGAAGGGGTATATATGGCTGTCCCAAAAACTAGATGGAAAATTATGAATCAGATGTGTTGGTGAAAAGCTTTGCATAACATTTTATGTTTGTTTAGTTGTAGGTAAAACTCCACCTTCCTCCAGTGCAAGCACGCAGCCTCTACCAGAAACTCCAGTACTCACCCGCTCTGCATCCCAGACCCCCCCAGCTGGTGTGACAGCAACCACCAGTGCTGCTTCTACTGCCAGTGCTCCCTCTGCTGCCACAGGAAGCCCTGTGAAAAAGCAGAGGCCTCTGCTGCCCAAGGAAACAGCCCCTGCTGTGCAGAGGGTGGTGTGGAATTCTTCAAATAAATTCCAGACATCTTCTCAGAAATGGCACATGCAGAAGGTACAGAGGCAGCAGCAGCAGAGCCAGCAGTCTCAGTCACAGCAGCCTCAGTCCTCTCAGGGGACAAGATATCAGACAAGACAAGCAGTTAAAGGTACACACTTTTCTAACCCAATGTGCCTGTGGTGCCATAATTCCCCAGTAGTGATCTCAGTGCTCCAAGGGTGCCCAGCCAAGAGTTCTTCTGTATAAACAAAATCTTAAAGTGTGGTTTTACTCTGGATAAGTGCCTTAAGTATACAAGTTACTCACCATATCTGCTCTTTTTGGTGTGTATTTAGAGTCATGTCTCCCTATTTTAATGATAGAAAAATTGTGTGTGTCTGTATAAATATTTTTGCTTTTCCTAGCCATAACAGATTTGAAAGGGTGAACTGAATAATTTTCTGGATTATATGCTAAAACCATTAACTTTTCCACTTGCATGTTTACCAGTGTCACCTCAGTATCTACAAATTGCTTCCAGTTTTATCTAACAAGAAGCTGATCTGAAGGGTTTTTCAGAGTATAATTTACAACAATGAAATTACCCAGGCTCCAGGATTTGTCTTTGAAATCCCTGTTGTTTAACAAGACTTTGATGCTAGTTTACTGAGCAAACAGCCCTGGCATTTCAGTATATTTTCACAACTGTTTTCTCACCATTCCTTTGCTGGAGCTTTCACCAGTAGCAGGCACAGGGTAACACAGGCCTGTGCTGCTGTGGCTTCACTTCACTTAACAGCAACGTTATGTAAATCAGCTTCATTTGTCATTTCAAGTTAATAAACTGAAATGTTTACTGCTGTGCCTGATGAGGAGACATTCTCCACTCTGCTGACACCACTGGCACACAGGTGATTTTCTAGAGGAGAGAGGCTTAGGTGATGGTTTGCATACAGACATTTACAGAGCCTCATTTCTCTGGTCCCAAACTGCTTTTGTTTCTGTCATTTAAGCAGTGTTGAGGAAGCAGTATCTTTCTGCTTGTAGACTGCACAAATTGATACAGAAATATTCAGTGGGGAAAAATAAATGTGAAAATTGGAGAAGTTAAATGTGAAAGCTTTAAGAGAATCATACTTTAATACACACCTTAATAGTATGGTATGAACACAAAGTTCAGCCCATGAGTTTGTTTTCTCAATATTATTTACTGTTGAGCACATCATGGCACTGTTCTATCTTAAATATTATAGTTTAGAAATCTAAAATGTGAAAACTATAAAATCTATGGATTTCTTATAACCTGAATTGGCATAAGCAAAAATATAGCACATAAAGACAGATAAGTTATTTATTCCACTACTATTCTAATTATTAAATAGTAATTCCACTGCTGAGGATACTGGCAATGAAGACATCTTTTATAATACGAATCAGTAAAAATAGCTTGAAAAGTTTTGTTCTTGAAAAAATAACTGTTTTAAAAATACTCCAGCAGATAAGGCATTAGAACTGAGGGAATTTGCTTCATTACCTTTAAGCCTTACAATTATGTACAACTTCAATGGCTGGGCACTGTAATTAATCATTAGATGGCACCATTGTATAAATAAAGCAAGTCAGAAATTGTTACATGTACACAATTAAGTTAGATGTTGAAGGTAGAAGTTTGCCTGTTGTTTTCATAATTCCTTGTGTGCTTGATCCACTCAATGTTCTCTTTTCTTAGCTGTGCAGCAAAAAGAGATCACCCAGAGCACTTCCACGTCCACTATAACCTTGGTCACAAGTACTCAGCCAATTTCCATGGTTACCAGCTCTGGATCTGCAAGCACACTTTCATCCTCGCTCAGCACAGACTTGCCAATTGCAACAGCTTCAGCTGATGTGGCTGCAGATATTGCTAAATATACCAGCAAAGTGAGTTCTGGAGGAAGGTTTTAACAAAGTTGTACTTTTCTTTTAAGACACCCTATAGTTTCATCAGGTGGGAACTTGTCATAAATGTGTGTTCATGCATTAAACAGATGCTAAGTTGGTAGAGAGGAAGGGGTGGTGTAGAACTGGTCTCATCATACTGACAGTAAGGGAAAGGATGTGAGCTTTCCATACTCCCTTAGATCAATAATACATATTTTTGCATCGAGTTTCTTCCCCAAATGCATGGTTATATATTTTGTGTTTATAAATTATATCAACAGCAATTTCTTAGAAAAGTAGAAGGTCAAGCAGTTCACCAGTTCAGGACACTTAAAAATCAGACTCCTGATCAAAGTTGTTGTGCTCTACCCTCTAAATAAGTAGAACCAGGTAAATTTTATTTATTTAGAGAGAGAGACAAGGGTAGCAATACAGGTTCCTGGTAGAGGAGTTGCAAGAAAATCAAAGTGGGAATCTATTAAAAATATATATCAAAGAATTATTTTTTTTTCTTTTTGTATTTCAGATGATGGATGCCATCAAAGGAACAATGACTGAAATATATAATGATCTTTCAAAAAATACTACTGGAAGTACAATAGCTGAGGTTAGTGTAAGATTAAAAAAACCCAACTCGTATTTTAAGTTTGGAAAATGCAAATTAGTATTTTTGTATATATAAATGTGCCACATAACTGTATCTACAAAGTATTATAAATGGAGATTGTCAAAAGATACTAATTTCTGTGCTGTATTAGAAGTAATGATTAGAGTGGCAGAAAAAAACCTTGAAAAAATACCAGGTGGGCTCTGCAAGATAAGCATTAAGCCATCAAACCCAGGTCCTTAAGTCTTCTGTCAAGCATTTACCACCTCATTTAAAATCAGAAAGGAAGTAGTTGTTTTTGAAAATAAAATTTTTGTAAACTCTGTAGTGCAGTAGATTATTCCAGTTATGTGATTATGACCATAGTTTTTGATACTTCTTTAAAATGCCTTGAACTTACTGAATTTTTAATGAAATGCTATACATTGCTTTTAATTTTCCCTGAGGGTAGGGCTTAGTATCTTCTCAGGGGATTTTTTAGCCTTGGAAAAAGCAGATTAAGCAGTGCAAATTAAGTGTGAATGGGAACAAATAAAGCTCGAAGTGTGATGATTTGTTTACCTGTTTTAACCAAAATAAGGAAGTAAAAGTTTTGAGCAAAGATATTTGTATTCGTGATCCATAGTCAATAGAAAATTTTGCTTTTGTAAGCCTCATCTAGTTAAAAACAAAATAAAAGAAATAAAATGTCATACTAATAAATGCAAACAGCATTGAGGAATAGGTTCTTGATTCCAGTCAGAAATTTGAGACTTGATAGTTACAGAGGAATCAAGAGTAAGTTTAACAGAAGTTTTTTGTCTTCAGAGAGTCCTGTGCTCTTTATGGTGAGCAAATCCAGCAAACAGATATTTAGAATACTTCACACATTGGTTTGGGTTTTACTGTTGTCTTGTCCTCATGTTAATATGAAGGAGCCTTCATGTAAACGATGGCTCATTGCTTTGGGCATGGTTTTATATATAAAAATTATGTATTATACACCACGCCCTATTTATTATTACTGACTATTAAATTTTTAATATTTAGATTCGACGTTTGAGGATCGAGATAGAAAAACTTCAATGGTTACATCAACAGGAACTTTCAGAAATGAAACATAATCTAGGTATGAAAATGACAGTCCAAAACAGTGTGTCAGGTAGGACACAGGAAATGGAAATGCTTGTAGTATGTGTTACCTTCACCCCGTGGTGCTGCACATTGCCCCTCTTGGAACTTTCACACTTTGCTTTGTAAAGAAACCAAGATACGGTGAACAAATGAGAGAAGAAATGGAACTCTCTGTGTTTTCTGAAATTGGAGCAGAACAGAAGTTTGGGGTTGTAAAGACAAAGCATGTTAGCAGCAGCTGCATATTTCCTTTTCATGCTTATGCTGTATTCTGGTCCTTTGTGGGACATCTAGCACTAAAGTGTTAAACAAATGGAAGGTAATGGTTAAAAGTCAGGGTGCCAGAATAAGAAAAGAAGGTGGAAGATTGCATTTGTTGAGTAGGTATGAAACAGATGCCCAAACTCAGGGAATGCCTTGACTGCTAGTTCTAATTTCTTTAAACTTGTGAATATTAGTGTTTTGCTCCTTGCTGTTGGGGGGTGGAAAATGCAAACGCATCTTTCTCTGCATTTTGAGTAGAACTGACAATGGCTGAAATGCGCCAGAGCCTGGAACAGGAACGAGATCGTTTGATTGCTGAGGTGAAGAAGCAGCTGGAACTGGAAAAGCAACAAGCAGTGGATGAAACCAAGAAGAAGCAATGGTGTGCCAACTGCAAGAAAGAGGCCATCTTTTACTGCTGTTGGAATACGAGCTACTGTGACTATCCCTGCCAACAAGCTCACTGGCCTGAGCATATGAAATCTTGCACACAGTCAGGTAATGGTGCCTCTTTCACAGCTGAGGGGCTTTGGGTGGGTGGATGGATCCACAGTGACTCAGTTCTTCATGTGACTCTGAGGAGGGACTGTGGACTGGCTCCCATGAGTAGCGGCCTCATTCTCTTTTTTCCTTGATTTTTAGCTACTGCGACACAGCAAGAAACAGATACTGAAATTAGCACAGAAACACTAAATAAATCATCCCAGCCCAGTTCAAGCGTGCAGTCTACACCCACAGAAACAGCCAGCACCCCTAAGGAAAAGGAAGGTTCAGCTGATAAAAGCAAAGAGAGTGTTACAGTGAGTATCATCACTTCAAACAAAAATAATGTGTGTGATTTTTCTGAAACCTACCCCTAAAGGCTTCCCTGGATAAGCCAGGAATTTATAATAATTTGCATATTTCAAAGAGTGCATTTTGGGGAGTGATAGAGAGGTGTGGTTTTTGTTCTTCATCTTGTAAGAAAAACTCCTTCTGCCCTCTGGGAACACCCTTTCCCCTTCACTTAGTCCCAATAAAACCTTGTGTTGGCTTGACTCATCCTTCCAGCCAAGGGGGACTGGACCTCTTTCTCTCTCTCTCTCCAGGACCCGTCAGTGTAGCTTCTGGTCTGGATCTTTCGATACAAGTTGCCTTCTGATAAGCAATACTGACTGCAGCACTTCCAAGCCCTTCTTGCCTGGGGGTTCAGAGGCCAAGCTCAAGACCTGCATTCAAACCAACTTACTTTCTCACCACAGACTGCCATTAGGGTACCACAATGTTCCATAACACTGATACAATACTTCACCTGGATCTACGGTTAACGGAGCAGTTTTGAAATCCTCCGTAGCATCTACTCTGATAGTTTTCAGTAGGCAAGGATGAGCAAATGCTCTAAAAAAAGGGACTTAACATTGCATATATAGAAAATGTTTATAGAAAAGATTCTGCTTTATAGGTAGGGCTTGACTATTAGCAATTTCGGCATCATTTTTTTTCTGCCCTTGCAAGATTTATTAAATGAAAATTTTAGCGGGGGGAGGGTGGGGGCTGATCCTTCAAACCCTTACACGTGATCCTCCACATCAGTAGGAGCCTTGTTGTATTTTAAAATATTAAAAGCAAACTAATTTTGTAGTATTGTGATTCCAGCATGATGTCTCATCGAGATAGTCCTGTAGAATTGGGAAGCATAGTAATCTAGAGAGCTGTTATCATTCTTGACACTTTTGCTACTGTCTGGTGTTAGATCTCTGGGCTTGAAATGTCATCTAAGGGAGTAACTTGTGGAACAGATTTGAAGAGGGGAAAAAGGATGTGCTGTTTCACGTAAATGTTTAGATGAAGTTGGTTAAACTCTGGCTCACTCACTTAATGTTCATTTGCATTGTTATGGCAGCACAAGCTTTGTGTTACTGGGGAAGTAGAGAATGTGAGACCTAAAACCTGCCAGGGAATATTCCAGTTACACAGATATGGAATTGCTTTGATATAGATGTTTTACCTGAAACATCATGGTGTATACATTGATTGTGTTCATAATTTGAATTTTGTTTTATTAACAAAGAAGTAACCTGTGAATTCATTAAGATGCAAATTTTTAAACACAAAACATTGAACATAAATTTTGTATCTTAATAATAATATAACAACTAGGTGGAATTTAAGTAAAAGCTGAGGCTTCTACTGAGGTTGCCTGTGCTGTCTCTGCAGATAGCAACAGGTGACAAGCAACCAGCCTATAAAACTGGTCCAGGTACTGCAGACCACCACCTATATTCCAACTACTCAACCCACAATTGTAAGTACAACGTCATAATTTAAAGTCTGCAGCAATGCTGTTCCTGGCATTAAAATTGCTCAGTATTTCTGGGGGGCTGTCTCCATCTGCTGTTGTATCAAGAGATGAATTCACTGGTATTGTCTCAACTTGCAGTGCAAAATGCTTTATTTTGCTGTGCAACATTCCACCCCTTCATTCCATTCACAATTACAAGGATTCAGAAATCTTTAAGTCTGGCAAAGGCACTGAGGACAGGCAGAGGCCACTTCACATTATTGGTCTGTTTCGTGTATATACTTGACCACAGCATCAATGTAAATATATAGAATTCATTTAAAATATCTTTTAAATATCGTTTTGTCTATGGTATCCTAAAGAGATATAGAGATTTAATTATTTCTGAGCTATGCTTGATATTCCTGTGACATCTCAGTACCTGTGAAAAAGAACGTGCATTTGTCAGCAGTGTCTCTCCCATGCAGTCTTGCACATTAGCATTGTGAAACGAGAAATCGCATTGGAATCAGACCTGGGTTTTTTCCATCAAAGACTTAACCAAGGACATCCGAATTCCCTAGTGTCAGTCACAGTAGATGGGGCAAAAGTGAGTTGGATTTCTGCATTTTATACACCATATTAGCCTGTTATTTCAGCTGGTTGTGCTCTGCAGTGGTCATGTCAGAGTCAGCTCCTGAGCTGATGCTGCCCTGGTTACAGCACAAGCTCTGCCTCTGTGCTGGGTTCAGCAGGGAAATCCATTTGTGGGTAACTTAATTTCTGACTTAAAATACAGTTATAAACTATCTGACTTACCAGTGTACCTTACCCACACTGTGACTGTGAGGCCTGACATGCTGTAGAAGTTCCTCTGTCCCTCTCTTTCCCTGTACACACCCCCTCAGCTGCAGGACACACCTGTGTGTGCTGGTGGATACACACTCATGCACAAACAGTGCTTCACAGCCATCAGATTCCACACAAACACAGTTCTTGGTGGGGATGGAGACTTCCCACATTCCTCACAGCATTTCAATTCCACTTGGTCTCAGCTGAGACCACTGTGCTCCTTAGCAGCAGTGGCCCTGAGTTGCTTGGACTGAACTACAATTAACATAAGGTTTTGTATGTGCTTTAAAATCCAGTAACAGACTTCTAAGANTTTTTTTTTTTTTGTCAATATCTGCAAGGTTGTGAGATCCTATGGTGGTTTTGTGTAATATTCAGAAAAATGGCAGTTACCCTCATCAGTTTTCTGGAACACAAAGTGTATTGAGTTATGTAAAGCAGAATTGGAAGGTGTGAAAGGTTTCCAACTTTATTTGTGCATGTTTATAACTTTGTACACATTTGCATTAGTCTTGCACAGCTACAAACCCCTCTGTATTCTAATAACTGCACGTGCAATTTAAATAATTTTAAACCTTAGTGCATGTTTAATATGTATGCAAAATGTACATATGTGTAAAACTGGCAGAGGTGGAAAATTTACCTCTCAGGGAATGATCTTAACACGTTTAAGGAGTCTCGCACATTCCATATTCCGATCGCGCTAAGAACTGAAACGTAATTATTTCCATGTGTGTAAGTGTGTATATTTAAGAGGCAACTGTGGCAACCTTAATTTCCCCACCTCTTGTACTGACAGTGACTTACATAATGGCTTCTTTAGAGTTCAGTTTGCACATTGTGTCCAACTAGGAATTTCTTCCATTGTATCTTCTGGGTACCATTTCCATTGAACCTTGTAAACACATCTGAAATCATTACAAAATGGCAGTAATCTTGAATTTATTTAGCAAATTGGTCCCATGTTTGTTTTTTATTCTTCCTGTGGTTAAAATAATGTAAAATTATAAACCCATCATCTTTGCATTCCAGGGAATGGAATGAGTAGGCTTCTGGAAGGCACAGACTCAGTCACAAAGGAGTTGTAATCCATCTCAGCAGGGGATACTCAGAGTCTTTGTGGAATATCATTAAGATACTTGTGGTTTCTTGAATCAGTATGGGGAGACATTGGGCTTCAGTGAACTTGTATTTGTTCTTCCATGTTCTCTCTGGAATGTCACACTACCACTGGGGGAAGATCTGTGCATCCCTTTCAGGTTCCTCAATCTCACTCCCTGTTTCTTCCACAAGATGTTGTGAACTGAAATGGATGCGTTTGTCTGATCACCAGTTGTGCGTCACTGGAATTGTATCGGAACACACTTTGCAGTTTGGATGGTAGAGACATTTCTAGACTTTCTCATGTTTTTGGAGGAAAGTTAAGATACAAACTTTAGGTTCAGTAAATCCTCTTACAGATCTCCAGAGTGATGTGACCTTGACCAGATTGTTTTAACATTCTTGTGCCTTTGTCTCTGCATCTGTAGAATCAGTTACCACCTATAGAGATGTCCTGAAACTCCATTTGTTGAGATGTATAAATCATGATCTGTATGATGGAAGTGAAAAGTTTATTCTATATTAATATTTTTACAGGGTGTGTAAGACAGTTCCCAGTAATGCTGATGTTTTTGCTATTGATTTGTGCAGAAGTTAACTTCAGTACTTTTTTTTGTTTAAATGGATGTTCTTTGTTCTCTTCTGTATAGACTGAATGCATGGGGGAAAGTTTTCTTTTGGGGAAAAAGATTTAAGTAACATGTAACAAGAATATACTTATAAACAAGGGTATTTTTGTACTCCAGTTTGATTTGTCAGAACTTTTTCAAATGACGAAGGATTTTCTTAGCCCTTTTTCCTCTTCCCATGTATTAGTTTGCAGAAAATACATAACTGGATGTAACTGAAACCCTCACTCTCCAAGCACAGGCAGTGTGTGCAGCCCCTATAGCACCTGCTGTCCCTGTAATTCTATAGCAATGATGAGAACACAGAAACTCTTGGCTATAGGGAAGTAGTGCACTACTCCTCCCCTGGAACGAGGTAACACTGCGGTAATAAAGGTATTAGTTCTTGCACAAAATTGGAACTTGTTCTGGATTTCCCCTGGAAAATAAATCTATTTCTGTGGTCATGTTTATGTGACCTTTAACATAACAATCTGTTTCTCTTGGTTTTAATCCACAGACCATTCCTGTAGTGGTAAGTCCTTCTGCTGGGACAGTGGCAATGAGAACTGGAGTTCAGTATGTTCAGACCACAAATGCCAGTCCAAGTACGAAGAGTCTAACTGCTAACAAGAAGTTCATACAGTTGTTGGAATAAATAAATCTAATAGAAATGTGGCAAATAAACACAGTTCTTTGGATTAACCTCAGAGGTTCAGACTTAAGCTTTGTCTATGTGTACAAAGCATTAATTACACTACATTAATGTAAAGCATTAGTGCTGGCTTAGAAAAGCTGAGGACAGGTAAGATCCATATTAAATCTATGCTTCTTTTGTAAATAATGTACAATTTGTGGATGTCATTAGAGTACCATCTCCTTTTTATATTTGTAATGACTTTAACTTATAAAGAGTGTTTGAAGTGGGAAAAGGAAGGTTTAAAACAGCCTTACCACAACCTAATGCTGAAAACTGGTCTTGGGAAACTGCATCAAATAATCTGAGAATCTGAACAACTTGTTGCATTTGGAGTGAAAAAAAATTCTTGTGGAATTTCTCTGAACAACCAAGTGATGAAGGATATATCTTTTCAGTTGACTCTATTACCTAAATTATGTGGACCTGAAATCCATAAAAATTTACACTGTTTTTCACAACGACCAGGCTGACAACAATATTAATGTTGTTTACAGGCTAAAATTAATTTAAAATTTCTTTCAGTGTAAGATCAGAAAATTTGGAAAGTGCAGCTAGTTGTAGCACGATTTCTGATTACTGATGTCAAAGATTGAGGAAAGTAAAGTTTGTTCCTATGCTTCACAGTTTTCTTATTTTTTAAAAATCCTCCCAAAGGACTTTGAACGAGAACTAGGTGTGGAGAAAAACATGGGTTGGGAAACATGAGCAAAGGACTTTTGATGCTGGGCCAGAGCATGTATTATTTATATGATGGAGTTTATGTTTTTATGTAAGCATGAAGCAGTACAGTATGAGAGGAAGCACCCCCTGGAGATGCTGTCTGTTACACTGAGGCTGTAGTTCCATTTTGTATGTTGTGTAAAACGAAAGCATTGAACAAAGCAAAGGTGATGTATGTATATGAGAAAATTAATTGTATGATATCATTCCAGTACATTCTGTTGTACATTTTAGTCATGTTGATTTCTGCCATTGTTTATATAAGAATGCGGTTTGTACAGTCTCCAGCTAGAACCCAGATTAGAGGGAAAAAAAGTATTAGAAGAAAAAAAAAAAGCAAGAACAGAATATTCATTAATTGCAGTTGTGTCAAAACTAGCCTAGCTGGCCTTATTTGTGAAGCATAATTGCTTTTAGCATATGGAAGTATTTTTTCACATTTTCTTTGTATAAAATTTGTATTAAACTTAAATATCTTTTTTGACAATTGTGTTTCTTTGTGACTAAGACAGGTGACACACACGATACGCTTTGGGTTTCTCCAATTTTTCAGGAAACGTCACAATTTTTTTATTAAACTGTTTTAGAAAAATGTCCTGTGTTCCTGGATTTCCAGTTTCAGTTCAATCTGGAGGAATGTTCATTTCTGCACAGTCTGCAGATCACAGGTTATTTCACTTATGTTGGCATCTTCTGTCTCAGAAGCGTGGGACCTTTGGGTCTAAGCCTGTCCAATTTGATGTTGTGTAACATTTATTCATTGGTTGGATTGGGGTTGGACTGATACACATCAGTGGTAGGTGTGTTTGTGGGTTAGAAATGGGGCCTCTCAGGGTCAGTGCAGCTGTAGCCCCTCAAGAGGGCATGAATTGGGCAAGACTTTTCTGTGTGTGTCTTATTTATAAGTTAAACAGGGAGCTTATGAAACATCTCACTGTAAAATCTGAACATTGTCTGAAGTTCCTGTTCCTGCAGTTACCGTGTTCTGTGCCTTTGTAAAGCAGCCACAGTTCATGTCCCCAGTGCTACTGTTGACAGAAAAGCACAAAACTTGAAAGCTTGAAATGATGTTTTGGTCTTCCCCATGGAATCTGGATGCTGAAAGGAAGCCTTGTGTTAGAGGAAAAGAGATGTACAAGATGTACAAACTGTTGTAGGCAACCCCACTGCTTTCTGACACCCCTTCCAGCTTGTGGAGGTTTTTTTATTAATGAGCATTGTTTTTTTCTACACAAGAGTTGTTTTCTTTCCTCCTCTAAAATAAAATGTGACCAAATCCTAGTAAAGTATAGAGAAAATGTAGAAATACATAAAACCACTGGTGCAGGAGCTGAACAAGACCTGTAGGTGTGTCTGTGCATGTTCCCAGGCCTTTTCTATGTTCCTAAGAACAAAACTGCTGTAGATCCCCTCTGCTATCCGTGATAAATTCCCTGGAAGAGTAAATCCTGATACTCTTGCTGCACTGGGAGATGAATGTGCCATGGTGACTGGAAGGAGGTGGTGATACCTGTGTGACAGACCTGTCCCTGACCCTGGTGTGTCCCGCCCAAAGCTCCCTAAGAATGTCAGCAACACAACCAAGAGCTTTCAAACCTTTAAATATATTCAGAAAGCAAAATCTTCCAGGAAACTTTAAGAAAAAAACCTGAATCACTGCTCAAACAATTGACTTAATTAAGTCAGGTGTTAAATTTGGAATTTCAAGGAAGATCAGTTAGCTGATTGACAAGGTATTAAAAGCTGAAGTTGTGCTTCTGTAGGAATCTGCAATCCCTGGCAATTACTCCTCTTTCAAAAGTTTATTTACCAAAGAGCTTATCTTGCTAGCATTGGTCAATTCTACACTTTGTCACAAATAGGAAGTTATATCACAAGTGAAGGAAATCATTCTTACAGCAGGGAAACCTTGAAGAAAAGCTCAGCAAGCTCTGAGACCAGCAGTGCCTCTGCTAGAAAAGTGACATTTTGCCTGGAGCTGTGCTAAGCCCAGGGAGCAGCTCCTTGCAAAGGCCCCCACAGCGTGTACTGAAAGGCTGGCTTTGGTCCTGCTGATGTGTCACAGCTGCTGGGGGCTGCTGCCTTGGATTAATTTAAGATCAGATTTTCTGCTTTAGCTTGGCAGAAAATCCCCTCTCAGATCTAGCACTGATTTCTCTAAATGTTTTTAGAGGTTCAGAGTATCCTTCAGTCCTGGTGTCACCCTTTGAGAAGCACTTACTGCATCTCTAACCCCTCCTTCCAGAGAGGCTTTGATCCCTCTGACCTTAGGTGGTGCCACAGCAAGGAACAAGCAGCTGTTTTCAAAGTGAAAGATTCATCCAGGCCCAGAGAATTTAAATATTTTGACAAATTACAAAATTACCAGGCCAGCCTTGAAATAGGGAGCACATACTCCTCATCCTACCTGTAGATCCAAGAGTGGCAGGAGAGAAGGCAGATAATCCAGTCCCCCAAAATGTAAACATGTTTTTATTTAATGCCTTTCACTCATCACAAGGTACTTTTCCCCCATCCTCAGCCCCAAGACGGCAGCATAAGGCACATGCACAGTCCATGTACCATCTTGGTAGGGTTCAAAAACACAGCTGCAGTTCTTACCAGCAGTACCATGTGTCCTCACTACTCATGTACACAATATGATTCTCCCCAGAGTTTGTTCTGGAGAAATGAACTATTAATTTAGAACAGTAAGACTTTCCCCATCCCCCACCCCCCAAAAGCCAGATGAAAAACACAGGTACAGAGCTTAATACCAGAGTAATGAGATTAGTTCATAAATTAAAAGAATACAAAAAAAAAAAAAAATCAACAGTTTCACTCCTATTTTCAGAAGGTCCTGTGTGATGTGATGGATTGTGCAGAGACTCCTTTCTTGTGCTATGTCCTCTTCTCCTTTCAAAACCAAGAATGTTGACAGGGCGACCCAGACTTGTAGCATTTGCCTTGTTGATGGCAAAAAGGCCATTAGAGCTCTGTGCCTCCACCTTAGCCAGCAATTGCAGCATCCCAGCAACTGAACAGGAAGATTTTCCTCTGTCCAAAGGAAGGAGGACTTGAGACAATATTCTTTGGCTGCAAGTTCTTAAAGGCTTCCACTGAAAGGGTTCTCCTTCAAAAAAAAGAAAAACTGCAGTTGCTGTGGGATTTTTTTAATGAAGAAAATGATGAGGAATAGGTGGAACCGATGTAAGAGTCTGAGTGAAGCCCTCCCAGTGCTAAGATGTTGGGGTTTGCTACAAATATTCAAGTTCCAAGGCGTGCCGCAGAGCTTCCAGGTCAGCGTGACAAGAAATTCTCCAGAAGGGCATGTTGTGCTAGAGTGAAACCAAAAGAATGCAATTTTTTTTTCTGTTTTTGTATAGATCAAAACAACTTTCTTAAGAGTTTGCACCCTCAGGAACAGAGTTTTGTAGTTGGCCACCAGGGTGTCACAGTGCCAGAGGCAACGAGGCTGATCTTAGGGAGGGAGGAGGGAGGGACAAAGGGACAAAGTGGGAAACGTCTCTTTTTTGATCTGTCTCCTACACAGACAGGAAGACACATCCTTCCCAATTCAGGAATATCCTGCTTCACAGGTGATTGAGGATGTGAGCTGGATACTAAAGTTTACTCCTATTCCCCCACCCCCCCCCCCCAATTAATTAAGAATGTTTCTAAAATTGCAGTATTACTAGAAACAGTTTTAGGCGAACATCAGTAGTGAAAGCTGTTATCAGTGATTCACAGCCAAGTAAATTAAATCTATCTGTTGTAAAAGGAAGTTATTAGAATTTGTAAAATTTTAAATAAATGGATAAAATGCCACACAAAATGCATTCTAACAATTCACCTTCCCAATTAACTGGAACAGTGGATCATACTGCATTTTCTGGAAATGTAGGAACTGGTATCATTGCTCAGATCAATTATTCATTTAATGTAACACTGTTGCCTCAAGAGAAGGTGCAATAGGGTTATAAAACAACCTGTCCCCAAGAGACTTTTCTAATTCCCATTTATGGGAGATTATTCTTCTGCCTCCCTGTTTTTGAATTTATATTTGCTGTGATAAATCTGAAGCCATGTACACACATGTCTAAGTTTAAACCAGCCCGTTCCCCTTGAAATCTGAGAATCTGGAAAGTCAATTACCTGTGACCTACTCTATCTTCTTTATAATATCCTGATTATTTTCCTAAAAGTTGTGAACATACTTTAGAAAAACAAGACTTGCATCTGAAAGAGGACCAAGCATCAGCTTTTGAACTGCTGTGAAACAAGTGCAGTTCAATTTCATCGGGGACCTGGAACTTTACCTGTCATCAGAGTGCCCTGAAAGCATCCCTGAGCAGCAGAGTTCCTTAGCAATACCTGTCATCCCCGTGGCTGCTTGCACAAGGAGAACCTCAGAATAATTGCAACATGCTCTTAGATGTTAAATACAACTTTTCTTGGTGTGTTCTGGTGAGCCTGGGGTTTGCACTGCATTTGTTTCTTCTCCAAAACTGTTAAAGCAGTTAAACCAAAGACACAACTCCTTTCTGCACTGGGATTTTGTAACATTTGGGACTGTGATTTTCTTTGCCTTCTCCCATAATGCCAGCCTCTGCACAGTCAGGGGTGGATCTGTAGTAATAAATGTACAGAAAGCCCAAGCTGACAGCACTGAGTCCCTTCCAGCAATGGGAATAACACTCTAAGGGTCTTTTATCACTGCAGGAATTCACCTGTAACCATGCTGCTTCTGCATGAACAGCTTCAACAAAGCTTCACAGAACATACACTTCCCAGACAGATTCTGATGAAGGGAGATGTTACTTTTCCAATTGTACCTACTGGTGTACAAAAATCTCCACTGCTTCCAGATTTATGTTTATGTTACAGAGTATCTATTTACACTCCTCTAACCTTTAAATACAACTAAAGCTTCTCTCTGGTACCTTGCCTGTTGCCTGCCAGTGAGAAAATATTTCCTTTGAGCTGTTTATCAGTAAGTGTAGAGACAGCAAGCAAACCCAGACAGCTGAAGTGACTGAAATCCACTGCTCTGAAATTTCACTTTAAGGGGAAAAGTTATTTCCTTCTCCCTCATTCAGTTTCTATTAAACCACTTCCATTAAATTTTCTGTTTTTCTTTCTTAAACCAGAATAAAACTTGGTCTCCCAGCACTCCTGTTGTTCAGCAGTTGCTGATTTATCACTCACCAGACAGGTGAAGAAAAATCACCCACGAAACTGGAGATGTTATCAGCGCTGTCAGCAAAACAGCACAAGGCTCTCTGCCTGTCCCCTCCCTTTTTTGTTTTTTCTGGATAAAGCTCAGGTGTGTAGAAGGTTTGATTAACGATTGTCATCAATCAAAGGAGGAGACAGCCCAGCAAAGAATGTGCCGTACTAATGGCTGAGCTGCTTAGGCCAGGAGACAGGAGCAGGAGGCTCTTGAAACCCCAGCAGAGGAGATTGCTGAACCCCCCACCTCCCCACGCAGGCTGGGAGCCCCTGCAGCCTTTGATGCAGTTCTGTTCACTGACCCACTGCCTTTGAAGTGTGGCACTGAGCTGCCACAAGCAGCAGCCATTGTCACTTCAGCCCCAGTCACATTCTGGACTCTTCCTGACACCTCCTTAACCCTTCATCAGCTACAAAACCATCTGCAGTTTTAAGCAGTTTTCCAAGGTGGGTGCAGATATTGTTGCTTCCACTGGCCAGGAAAAAGACACTATACAAAACCAGAGTTTCTGCTGCTTTGAAGGTAACCTGAGATACAGTTCTGGGCATAGAACAGGTGCCCCCCACCTTATTTGCTGGGATGCCTTTGTTCCTGGGCTTGTGCAACCAAGGAGCTCAAATTTGCCTGAAAAGGCTTTGCAGGTCTTCAATCAGAATGAGATACCAGGTCCTCCAGCACAAGGTTCAGCTGTACAGCTGAGCTCCTGGGATATAATATTTTCAACATCACCTGAGTGACACCAGTCTTTTGTGTATCTACTAAAAATTAACATGTTTGCTGAAGTTGGAGCTCATTCAGGCAGTTCCTGCATCTCAGCTTGTGCAATGCTCCTGGAGCAAAGGCAGCTCTGTCACATTCCTCCAGTCACATCAGAAATACAAGACCCAGGATGTACAAAGACATCCTGCAAATGATGTTTGCCATTAACAAATTGCATTCCTGGTCCTGTAAAGCCAAATAAATGGAAGTTCCAGGCAGGTTTCTGTTCTAAAGTTTAGGAAATGAAAACTTTGGCTGTTCCAATTCTCATTATTCCTGATCACACTGCTTTTGCAGTTTCTGTTCTTTGTATTCAGTACAACTTTCTAATTTCATTTTGCTTGTGAAATCAATCACATTGATACACAAGTCATTGATAAAGGCAGCAACTCTGTACCCTTTGGTATTTGCTATAATGAAGTTACATTCCATGATCTCAATAAAACATAAATACAAACACATGTATGGATATAGGAATATTCTAGTAAGTAATTCCAAATTAATTCCAGCAATTTAGAATTTTAAAAAGCAGCACGTGTAGCTCAGAAATTCAGTCTGCCTGCTCATCTGAGATCACACACTGGAATTTCCCTTTTCATGTCTTTATAGGCATCTTTATTAAGCAAGAATGATTCCTGGAACATGTGACACAGCAATGACCTGAAATACTGTACCAGCTGCCAAAGTGGGGGGGATTTTAAGTAAGGAATTTCTGACAAGGTGATTGTTGAATATTTTGCATATTAAGAAATAAGACCAACTGTAAACTGGTTCAAATGGATGGAGCTTCATTAAATGGTTAAATAAAGAAAGGGTCATTGCAATCAAAACATGGAAGAATCCAGCATAGCATCCACAAACTGTACCTTTTTTGCTCCCTGCTCCTCTTCAACACCATCTCCTATTACAATGTACACGGCTTTCCTTCCAAACCTCTGCATTATTCTTTCAAAACAGCTCTCTTTCCCTAAGCAACACAAGAGAAGATACATTTTTTTATCTGGACACACACCACAGGCAGAGCTAATATTCAGGTGCAGGACCTGGAGTTCTCCCCTAACTGAACTGGCTGCAACATTCTTTGCTTTCTTTTCAAACTGGAACCAAACTGGATCTTCTTCTGAGGCAGATCCTCTCCATCTCATGACACCTACCAGCACTTGTTTCGCCAGCCAAGGACTTCCAAGTGCTGCCAGTTTTCTGAGAGCTTTGTGACTGTGATGCCCTGCTGAGGCCACCAGCTGGCAGACTGATGTGACACTCACGGCATTTCCAGAGCCCTCTTCTGTTCATTCTGGTTGCAGTAAAAACACGAAAATGCAATCCTCAGAGGCTCAAACATACCAGACAGAACAGAATACAAAAAAGCCCCAAGCCAACCCTATCAGTACTGATTACTCACAAAGCTCCTTCAGCACACTTGACCCCTCTGCAAGAGTGAGAGGATCCAAAGAGTGTTTCTGTAACAGGTCCAACCAGACCTTCCTTCCAGCTGGGTGCAGCTGGACATCCCACGAGCAGTCAGGGCTCCATAGGGTGGGTATATTTCTATATATCTGGCTCTTTCCCCCATGGAGACACTTGAGAAGTGTTTTTCAAATTTTCCCTGCAGTCTGTACTAGGTTAAGTGTGGGAGTCAGGATGTGAATTAGACATCTGTAAGTACAGAGCTAAAAATAAAGCTCACACATTGCTTGTTACAACCAGGCTGGATGGCTGTGCCTGACTCAGGGACAAAACTTCAGCCTGTCTTAGGTGAGGCCTCAGTCAGTTTGCTCTTACCTGTTTTTGTTGCACTGTAAATGTTTTCAATGGGGAAGACAGTGCCCAGTCCATAGAGAAGCACTTTAGCCAGAGCTGGTATAAGCTGAGTCGTGGTGACCAACACATTCACACAGTTGGGCCTAGGAAACAGAAGTTATTAGAAATCTGGGTTTCTCTCTTTCACCCTGGACTGAAAGATGGTAGGAAGAAAACCCTTCCTGCCACTGGAAGTTCCTGAGCCAATGGGGGATTTTGCAGCCAGAGGAAGATAATGTGAGTAGCAGAAATGTCTTTTGATCAGCTCAGTAGAATGAAAAAACATAAACCAAACTAGCAGCAGTGATGCAGCCTTACTGCAAGCTTGCCAGGATCTGTTTGGTGGGAATTTAAACCCAATGCAGTAATGTCCATGCTGGGGGTTCTGTGAGTGAGCATGTTCAGGGACAGAAGGGCTCTTTCCTCCCTCTCCTCTTCTGTAAACCTGCTCACATGAAAATGGTGCCATGGATGAGAGAGCCAAGGAAAGGCAAGGAAAAGGAATGTTCTGCTTTTGCTCAGTTCATCATCCCAAGCTCACCCCAAGCCTGGGTAATTCAGCCTGGCAAACATGTGCAGACCAGCCTCCCACAGGCTTGGCCAGCAAAGTCCTCCAAATGTGTCTGAATTTGTTTAGAGGGGGAAAACAAGGGAAGCAAAGGAGCTGCTGGATCAACCCCTCAGGCAATTCTTCGGGCTGTTCTTACCGGGAATGTATCAAATTCAGAGCCTTCAGGGCGTGTGTGAGCCAGAGATCAGTCAGTGCTTCCAGTTCTGCTCTCAACTGCAGCCAGGTTTCCCTCTTAGGAGCTCCTATTAAACCTGCAAGCAGGGAAAGTGTCTTTGCAGAAGCACAGAAGGGAAGTTTCATGGCTTTGTATGGACAATGCCAGAGGACACCTGCCTGTGTTCTGAACCCTCCCACTGCCCCTCTCTTGGCCCTGGTGCCACTGCCTCCCTTTGTCACTGCCATGTCACTCCAAACACCGCCCTGAGGTCTGAGGCTCTGCTGCTGCAGCTCAGCTTCCTTCCCCTGTGGTTCAGGCAAGCACACACTGCAGGACCTCCCTGCAACACCTTTCTTGGAGTGAGCACAAAGCTTGCATGGGAAGTGAGCACGAAGATGGAAGAGCTGTGTACAGTGGGCAGCGACCTGGACAGAGAGACACCTGAGGCCAGGATGGTTTTCTTTCTCCTGAAAAGCTGTGCCCCACTTCCAGTGCGTGCAAGGAGGACTCATCCTCCAAGCAAAAAATAAGTTGTGGTGATACTTTGAGTTTTGCTTCCTTCTTTTTCTAGTCAGAGGGAAATCTGCACTGATGTACCGAAAAGGAAGCTGAGAGTCTCTTGGAAGAACTGTCTGGAACTGGGTGAGATGAAGAAACCCAGGGAATCCTGATATCTGGTGGTATTGTTTTGGGGGAATTAAAAACAAGTAGTTGTAATACAAGAAAGCCTTCAGACAGAGATCAGACATGTGCAGAAAAAGAAGAGCACATTTAGTTTTGGAACTGTTTGCCTGCTAAACATTCCGGAAAATTGGAGAAGGTTGCTTTCCTGCCAAATACATTACAAAATAAAGCCCCACACTTGGACCTGAGTCCTTCTCAAACCACTAAACCAGGTATTTTGGTGTGACTCCCACAAATCCTGTACAGAGCCACATTTCAGGGTGAGGCACTCGCTCAGCTCGCTGTGAAGCACCCGTTGCATGACGCTCCCTACACCTCCTCCAGAGATGTCCCCAGAGGGTCTCCAGTTTTTTGGGAAGATGAAAAGGGCTGCTGGGGGCCTGGCCACTGGCACTTACCCCCCACGTTGTTTTTGTAGGTGTTGTACATCTCTTTGACCCGGCGGTAGCGGAACGCCAATTTCCTCATCCAGTCAACTCCCCCGTGAACCCCCGAGCCCAGACAGAGGTTGGCACTGGCAGTGGAACTGTGGAAGCCATCTGCAGAGAAGTTGTATGTGCTGGGAGAGGGAGGAGGCAAGGGGAGAGGTCAGTGCAATTACAGCCTGCAGAGTGCCAGCAGGGAGGGGAAAGGACACAAAAGAAATGTGGAGACGAGTGGAAATGTGGAGACAAGTGGCAGCAGACACACACACAGGACGTGCTGTACAGGACTGAAGTTCATCTTCAGAACAATTACCAGCACAGATCTAAAAAAATGTTCTGTTCCTGTGTCAATTTCTCACAATAATCACCCATAAAACCACAAAGCTCTATATGGGTTCTGCACATTTCATTCCTTTCCCTTTACCATGGCTCTGCAGGCAACACTTTGGGAAAAGCAGGTGGAGTTGTACAGAAGTCGTTCCTATGGAGATGATGGCCCATCTTACACAGGTAATGGTAATGTTTGGTGCAGTTTGGGTACAAGTTGCAACACGGATCTGGCACGGCAAAGTCCAACTCCTCACTACCCATTCACTACAGGCTGGACAGTGAGAAACCTTTCAGTTTGGTTTTGAAGCATTTTGGCCACAGCTGTGATAATTGTCTGGTCAAATCATATCAGAAACTGCTGTGGCCTGACTGGAGTTCAACCTAATTTAGATGTATTATAGAACGGTTCAAAGCTCAGCACAGTCAGGGCCTGACAGAAGGCACAGGCACAATAATGTGAGACAGGGGATTCTGTTCTTGTGTGTGCCTGATAAATGCAGACAGCATGGAGCCAGGGAGGGGAGAGAGTGCAGGTTTGAGAACCACTGACCAGCCCCCTGCTATTTCCACATGGCTGGGGACTGCCTGTCCTGCAGCTTCCAGCTTGGGAGATCCCATACCTTAGATCTTGACCATTATCATCTGATGATACATCATCTATGTGGATCTGGTCACAGTCCTGAGAGGCAGAGGAAAAAAAAATACAGCAGTGAGTAGATGCTGTGGGGAAAAAAAATTGAAATAATATAATGCAAAATTACTTTAAGTGTAATATTAAGGAGATAAAATCTTACAATTTGCTAGTATTGTAGTCTAGCCAGTTAATTCTTAGCAACAAGTATCACATAGCACTTGCACAAAATATGAAGAGACAGAGAGTGTGTGTGAGATCTGCTGTTATCTAAGGGCACAACAGCACTTGAATAACACAGTGAGTGGAACTCCTTCCTATGCAGACAGGAGGGAGAGAGATGCCTGTGTTTTAGCCAGAAAAGCTGTGCTTTTTCTACTCTGTATGCATGATAAGGCAGAGACTTGGCAGCCCTTCCCCCTGTGAGAACAGTGCTTTGGACAGGAGGTGTGTGCCCACATAATTACAGGGGGAGAAGATCTGTCCCAGAGAGATTTTCAGAGACGCCTCTCCTGCTGGAGTTCTCCCAGTTTGTTCTGAGGGGCTGAGCTTCCTTTGATGTGCAGGGAAGCTGGGCTGAAGCACTGAAGGCAACACTCCTTCACTGGCACAGACTGAGCTGAGGAATAATGTGTGTCAGTAATGAGGAAATCTGTGCACAGGAAATTTAACCAGAATATACACTTGGAGCTCAGCCTGCAGGAGTATGTGCTCGAGATCTTATCTTCCAAAATTCTTCATTGTTCGGGTGGTGGAGGCCCTGCCTCAAGAATGTGAGAAATGTTATTCCTTTGGGTTCTCTCCCAGTCTCAGCATTAAGATTAGAAAGAGAAAAATCGGGAAGCTTCCCCCACCACCTTAACTCTCCTTTCTTCATGTGCCTTACAGGTGAGCACAGTACAAAAAGCCTGCAAGCTGATGAACGCTATCTTTTGTTTTGGTTGATTTATCAACAGTTTAAAAGCTGTGACACTTGGTACCACAGGACTCTGGAGTTAGAACAGCTGCAGATAACCAAGGTGCAGTAATTCTTCACCACTTCAGTGTTCTGTAAACCACAGAATTTGTTTTACCTTTCTTACACAATTACGAGTTTGATGAATTGCTTTAAGCTAGCCCCTTTCAAAAAATGAAAAAAAAAAATCCCCAAACAAGTAACCAAACTTGTTGTCAATGGCAAAGCAAGACAGTCAGTCCTTGTCCACACAGATTTTCTGCAGCATTTTAGATAACTCTCAAAAAGACACACAATTGCATCTTGTTACAGCCCATCACTGGAGTGTATATTGCTGCAAATAATTGGAGCCAAGCAGCTGAAGAGCAGATCTCTGCTGGCACCTCTCCCTGTCCTCCAACCCCAGCATTTTTAAGCCCCCTCCCAGAAGCTGCTGTGAACCACGCTGGGGTCACAGCGATGCAGCCCACTCCACCTCAGCTGCATGATGCTGGGCAGTAAGTCAGGGGAAAGGCATTCGTGGAGGGATCTGTTTTTCTCATTTGTGCACGGATTGTTCTGTAGACTGAAGTGTGATAACAGCAGCTCTCACATTTCTAAGTTAATAAAATACCCCGACTGTGGGTGAGCTGTGACCTCCCAGCAGCGGCTGTGCCCGGGGCTCTCGGGGAGCTGCTGCAGCCCCGGCCTGCACCACGTTCTACCAAGGCTTGCAGGGCTCATTTTGCATTCCTGCAGAACCCCCTCGGAACCTCAGTGAGGGGGGAATCCAAGCAGGAGCCCTCGGCTGCTGAAAGGGAGGGGGTTGTTGGAACACAGGAAGGCTGTGCTGGGGCCTGGCCCAGGTTCCAGAGCTGCTGATGCTCGGGGAGCTCAGGGGGGATGTGTGGCACACACAGCCCAACCTCAGCCAAACAAGTAAGACCTCCCAGCCAGCCCCTGCAGCTCTGGCTGATGCCAACAAGTTTTCAGGACACTTCAGAGTACTAAGCACTACAGGATTTGAAAAATACTGAAGTTAAAATCTAAGGCATCCTGGGCATTGATCTGGTTTTACTCTTGGGGTATTTCTGGGTGCTGCACAACCTGCTCCAGGTGGGAGCAACCACATTTAAATCTGTTCTCTGTTTTAAACAGCTCTGCTGGCTTGGAGAAAGCCTCTGCTGCCTCCTTGTGAAATACAGGGCTCCCGAGGAACTCCTTCTCTTACCCCTCACATTGCCTGTGAATACTCTCAAGGTATGCCTCGTGGAGGTATGAAAACAACTTTCAAATGCACACACAGTCTATTTGTTGGTCAGGACTGTGCTAGAGAGTTTTAAACATCTCATGGATTCACTGACCAGTGGAGCTTGCATCCCTCATTAGGCAAGGGGTTAACAGCTCCCAGAACACAAAGCCTCCAGGGATGGCTCAGAAAGGCAGCAACCTGTAAACACACTAATCCCCTTGTTTGTTAATTATTCATCTCCTTGTCAGTCCTCCTGTCCTTAATACCTGTTTTCCAGAGAGCCAGACAATAATATCTCCAGAGGGACTGGGGGTGGAAGGTGCTATTCTTTAGCCAGCATTTTACTCTGAACAAAAGGCATCTGGGGAAAAAACCACAACCCTGGAAAGCCCAGAGTTTGTATTTTAACTTCACTGTGGTTTGTAACCATGGGTAAGTTCTTTTCTCCCCAGTTTCCCTAAAGAGGGGAGCAGAGAGGAGAATGCCTCCTGTCAGATGAGTATTTGCTGATATATTCTGCTGCATGATTAGAGCCCTTTGAGCACAACACCTTGCATGACTCACACTTGCAGACTGTAGGGATTTCATCTGCCTTTAAGGCTTAACTTGCTGACAGGGAATCCCTTTCTGTAAAAGGAATGAATTATTTTATTAGGAGTCTAAGACTTCTCCGGTCACCCTCCTGCCCTGGGGCCCAGTGATCAGCCTCCTTCCACACAACTGCCCTGAGGTTTGGGGTGAATCAGCTGGAACCTGGCCTGTCTGCTGGACTGCAGCTCTAACAGAGGATGGGCTGAAGCAGGATGGAGCTGAAGAGATCCATCTGAATGGAGCTTTTTGTTCACCTTTGCACACATCCATGATTTCCATTCCCAAGCATAGCCAAAATGCATTCAGCTAAGGCATCCAGGAAACAATTACCTGAATCCCTTCTGGGTAGATCCTGAGAAAAGATAAAGCCCTGGCTAACCAGAGTACCAGCTT